>VZTJ01004489.1:250658-396618 GCA_013397795.1 Orthonyx spaldingii
GCCCAGCCTGGACTCGGCCCGCCGCCTGCCCATCTTCAGCCGCCTCTCCATCTCCGACGACTGAGGAAGGACGGGGCAGCGGCCGGGGGCGCCCCGCGGCGGCCCTGCAAGTAAGTTACCCAGCGAAGAAAGTGAAACCTCTCCTTCCTCTCTATTTTTGGGTTGTTTGTTTTTTTTTTTAATATATCTATCTATACACCGAGAGCTGAACAAAACGAGAAACAAAGCGTTTTGCAAAAGGGCAAATGACACGAACTGAACAAACCTATTTTTATAGAGAGACCTTGGAAGAAGGGGATTTTTGTTTTGGGGTTTTTTTGTTGTTCTTTGGAGACAAGTTATGATACGCACCAGCAGCAGCCATTCCATCTGTGTTCGAAAAAAAAAAAAACAAACAGCATTAGAAAAGACAGCACCAGAAAGCAACAAACAATCCGGGGAGCGCCGGTCCGCCTGCCCAGCTCCTCCAATCCTGCAGACACACAGAGAGAAAGTTACAAACTAGTTTGTCTTTCAATTCAGTTCAAATAAAAACACAGAACATACTAAACCTATAAGCTTTTTTTTAGGAAAAAAGAAAAATCCAACATCCTGCCAAGAATATGCCTTGATAACAACCTTCTTTTTTTATATATCTATATATTATTATTATAACAAATGCTAAAACCTTCATTCCAAAGTTTAATATTGGTTCCATTGCCACCACTTAGTGGATGTTTGGCTTAGAACAATTTTTTGTTGTTGCTTTATTTGGAAGCACTCAACTGAGTTTAGTTTGTAATTGTTGGAGAATAACTGCTGATTTTTTTAAAATTTTTTTTTAGCTGTTTGAGTTGATTGCATGAATGAGTCACTGCACACAACTCAATATGAAACTATTTAACTTATTTATTATCTTGTGAAAAGTATACATTGGTAATTTGTTCATACTGTATTTATCGGGTATGATGAAAAGCAATAGATATATATTCTTTTATTATGTTTAAATTATGATTTTCATTATTAATCGGCAAAATGTGGAGTGTGTTCTTTTCACAGTAATATATGCCTTTTTGTAACTTCACTTGGTTATTTTATTGTAAATGAGTAAAATTCTTAATTTAAGAGATTGTATGTAATATTTATTTCATTAATTTCTTTCTTTGTTTACGTAAATCTGAAAGATTGCATGGTTTCTTTATAGAAATCGGTCTCGATGCTGTGGAAGTAGTTTGCGGAATTTCTATGGGTTTTTTTAGAATGTAAATGGTTGTAGCCCGTCCGAGCTGAAAAACGAGAGAAAAAAAAAAAAAGAAAAAAAAGACTGACTTAGCAATCAGACTTCAAAGTGGCAAATCTAATTCAGACTTGTTTAAAATAACCAAAAAGTATTTTTGTTGCCTAACTCCACGAATCACACTGTGATATAGTCTCAAAGTATGTAGCAATAATTGGGGGTCCCAGTATTATGTCTCACAGTGCCTTCTTGAGGGTCCATGCTTGCCTTAAATATCTCTCAACCAAATAAGTATTTTTCTTAATGCTTGAGATAATTTGAATGTAGGGATGGGTTTTAAGTACAGCAAAATTTCGCCACTCTATTTTGTAAGAACAGAGGCCATCTTTGGATCTGAAACTTTCTATAATACAGGAACATATCTTGTTTATTGAATTCCAAAACGTGTAATTTTTTTTTCCTAATGTAGAAAGTTGGGAGTTTTCCAAAACTTTCCTGGACGGTGGATGAATGAGCAGTAGCTTAGTTTTGTTTGTACATAGGTACAGATTGAGCACTATGTACTCTTTTGGACTACTTTAACAGAAGTATGTTTTGAATGTAACTAAAGGATAAGTCAACTTGAGTTGTAATATATTTTTCGGGAGTCAGTTCACTACAAATTATGTGAGACTGTAAACTTTGTACTGTAAATGTTTTGTAGTTCTCCCAATAAAATTTTTTGGAAAAAAAAAAAAAAAAAAAAGCCCAGTAACCCTTCCAAGTGCTGAAGCCCTGGCTGTCAGGCAGGAGTATTTCTTGCTAAACACCACCACTCCCCCAATCACAGATATGTCTAGCTACAGATTAACCAGTTTGCACTGCCGCTCCAGTCCGTTCCTGCAGCCGTTGCTGGTTGGTGGCCAAAGTTAATAAACACTTCCAGAAGGTTCGGGAATGTTGGCGGTGTACTGTATCCTGCTTTTCTTTTCTTCTTTTCTTTTTCTTTTTTTTTTTTTTAATTTTTTTTTTAAGAAGATGGAGAATCAAGCCGCTGCCACTTCTAGTGTTACAGCTGGAGTGGAAAAATCTAGTACCGGCATTTATCAATCACATCGCTTATGGGGCTGTGTGAATGTGCCATTAGCCTTTCTGGCTTGTTTGGGGTAAGGAGGAAATGGCAGTTTGGGTAATAAAAAGGCATAATTAAGGTTTACCCTTTGTCCCAAAAGCTTTGTTCCTCTTCACTCGCAGGAATGCGGACTTCTGCCTCAATGCTCCCATCACCCAGCTGAGGGCATATCTGTGTTAATCGGGCTAGCATTAAATGTGCTAATCAGTTTTCAGGGCTTGGGTTTTAAACAAATTACCTTTTCGAGGGTGTATTTATATAACTAAATAGTTGGCAGCCTGGGGCCTGTGTGAGTATTAGTGCTGGAAGAATTTTAGCTAATATCTCCACAGTTTGGCACCCTATTCCAATCAGTCCCTTAAACTTTTAAGTCACGATTTCTACCGGCTTATTTTTGTTCTTTTGTCATACTAATAATAAATGTTGTTAACATTATGGCATCTCTGTGCTGCCTGGGCGGCCACAGCACTTTCTATAAATACAAGGTAGAATGTAATACCGGTGCCATATGTTTGTGTAACAAACCTTGGACTGACACTTAGTTTAAAATTAAAACAAGCAATGTATGACAACGCAGTCCAGCTACAGCAATCACCTCTTTTTTAATGGATCCAGTCTGACATTTTGGCTCAGAATTGCTCACTTTGATTCCCAGACTAATTTCTGATGAAACTTATTTTTGTCACTGTCTGTACAGTGGCACTGAGCTCTGATGGGTCCTTCCCCAGGCATCCCTGGGGATGCTTTGGCCACAAGGAGCAGGCCCATGCCAGGGTTTTGGAGGAACAGAGAGTAGCTGGTGGTTTGACTGATGTCTAAGCTGATGTCCTAACTCACTTCTGGGATTTTGCAATTAATTTTCACACTAAAACTGCATTAACTAGGAGTGCATGCCTCATTTAATTTCAGATTTTCTTTCTTCTCTAGGTACAGTTTTTGCTTCTCTTCCCTCGCCCACCCGTTCCCCTGAGCCTGCATTTTCCTTGCCACAGTAGCTAAGGACCTTATTTATTTCTATATTTCCCTTATCTAGGACAGCTGTACTCGCATCAGTGCAGTACTTCCATCTTGACCCTTTGGTTTTCTGTTGGTTGAACGGGATCTTGGTGAGGGTGCTGGGCTTGGCTTTGGTGTCTCCTGGCTGGAAGAGGAGCTCTGGAAGGTTCAGAGCAGCTGCCCCACATGAATCACAACTGTGCTGGTGTCAATGCCAGTGTTCTCTGTGTTAAAAAGTTGCTGCCAGGACAGGATGGGTGATGGCCCAGCGGTGTCCCCCAGCTGGCTGCTGGCGTGCCAGTGTGTGGGGACAGCTGGGCCCGAGCTGCTCTCTGCCCAAGTGACACTCTGAGGCTTCTATGCTGCACCCTGCTCTGTTTGTATCTCCCATGTGCTGCAGCCTGGCCTGTTGCAGCATTAATGTTTCGCTGTTCAGTAATCCCCGAGTCCTTGAACTGGGAAGATAAAGTGTCTATTTCTTGTGCTGCACAATCAAGTGTTAACCTTTAAACTGGTGACTTACGTTGTTGACTTAAGCAAATGTTCTCTTGCTTTCATTTCAAAATTCAGCAAAGCGTGTGAAGCTGGTCAGGCCATTCAGAACTTTCTGATACATTGCAATAAATGGATAAATACTGTGTAAAGAATAAACTGGTTTTTTTCAAGAGCTCTGTGTTAAGGAGGAACTCTTAAGGTTTCTGCTATTGCCCAGCAGAGTTGTGATATATCTCTTAATAGCTGGGGCACTTAAAATGACTCCAAGGATCTGGAAAATGGGTATTTTACTAATAATTGGCTAGGACTGAGGCTTGCATGCTTGTTTCAGTTTATAGTCTGAAAGAAATTGTGTCAAAGACTTAAACTGGTAGAAATAGATGTAATGGTATAGGTCTTGAAATAGGAATTGATTTAACATGGTTTGGTATGATCATTAGGGGATTTTCAAATTTATCAAGTCAGTACTTTTGATTTTTACTCCCTAATCCTCTCAGCTTCTTGGAGTCATTTTATTTGTTTGGCTTTTCTCAGCTTGCCTATGTCAGGTATAGTGGCGTGCTGTGACTCCTCACTGGAGGGATTGCACACCACCAAACACACTCCCAGCAGAGTGCCACAGAGCAGAGGGGTGCTGCTTCCCACTGGGTGCTTCCTGGTTGAAGCACGAGCTGGTTTTGCTGTAGGCTCAGGTTTGCCTTCATTTCAGGTGTAGAGCCTGGAGATACAGCATGGTCTGTGTCACTCGTGGACAAGGGCGGGTGGCCCTGGGAGGAGCTGATGGCCATGGGTGGAGCTGGTGGCCACAGGAGGAGCTGGTAGGCTGCTGGCTCCTCTCTGCTGTACTGCTGAATGCAGAACGCAGCAAACCAGGGGTTAAATACACAGGTGAGCCCTTTTCCAGAGCATCATTTAAATGTCCAATGCAACTCTACATGACTTTGAAAATGAAGTTATTGCCATCCTTCCATTTACTGCCCCTATCTCACCCCATCATTAGGTGTGCAGCTTTCATTTTTTTTCAAAGAAAGGGTGCATTTGACAACCTCATTTTCAAAGAGGGCTTGAGATTTTGGTTATGTTTGTGACCAAAATGTGCTTTTGTTTTTTTTCATTTTGCTACTATAGCATTAAAGCTAAGGGACTTCCACTATATATTTTTAATTGTGTGGTCTGTCTCTTCTTGTTGACCTTGAGCATGAATATTATTTGAAGGAGCTTCAGGCAGTGGTACTGTCATTTATAAGATAGGACATTTCAGGTTTTGCCTGCTGAGCCAACAGACCTTGGCAGCACATTAACTCTGGAAGCTGAAACTTAATTTTCTGACCCTTCAGCTTAAACTCAAATCCTCAGAGTTTTAAGGTGAAGATACTGGGCTTCTCGCTTTATTCCATTTGAAATATAGTTACCTCTTCCCTTTTGCCAACTGTGCAGCTGGTTGGTACCAGTCCAGAGAGGGGCAGGAATATCCTGAATGACCACAGCCAGGGACCTGTGAGTGCTCATCTGCTGGAGAAGTAAGTGGAGGGTTGGGATGAAAGTTGCTTGCTCAAGGTGATGCAGCAGTTTCTCTGTTCCTCCCTGGCCCTTTCTGACCCGTTCCCTGAGCCAGCTCAGGTTGCTGATCTGGGAGAGCATCCTGGCACCCTGCTTGCACCACATGGCCCAGGGTGGGGGCTCTGTCCACTGCCACCAAAAGGTCCCCTCGCCCCTAGCCAGCTCTGGTGCTTGCCACATTTGCCTGGGTGTTGATGCATTTTATTAACCAGGCTGAAAAAACCCCAGTGTTTTCTCCTGGAGTGGAGTTGAAGTGGGTCAGTCAGGAGTCTTGATGATTTTCAGAGCTGGTGCAGGGGAAGAGGAGGAGGAGGAAGAGCCTGACGTCCTAGAGAGAGGTAGGAGTGACAGGATGGAGGACAAGGCATCTCCCCACCAAGCTGCTAGGTTGGCTTATCCTTTCTGTGCAGGTTTTGTTCTGTTTGAAGAAACGTTTCCTCACAGTTCTTTGGGAAATTCTTGGTGTGCCCATGTTAGAACTGTTTTTTCAGATGGGTGATTATAAATCACATGACTCTTGAGTATTTATTGTGCCATTTAAACAGATACCAACATTTAAGAGAAGGCTCATTTCAACACAGTTTAATTAATGTGATTGTATCCCTGAATAGTTTGGTTTACTGGAAATCAAGTAATGGTTGTGTGGCAAAGCACAGCATCTTCTGAGGAGTTCTGAATGTTAAAGGAAAAACTTGTTATCAGCTGGGGTAGATTTAGCAGGTTGTGTAAGTTTTGTAGTGTATGTACTAAAGAACATTGGTTTATAGGTCTAATTCCTTTATTAAAATTAATAATTTAATATTGGAGAGGAAGGTGGAGGAATGAGATTCCTCCCTTAAGATCTAGAGGAACTTGTCTCTAACAAGAATTCTGTTTCAAAGCTGAGTCAAACAGATATGAGTTGTTTCATCTCTCCTTTCAAAGGGCTGTAATGGATGTGTTAATGGAGGCATTTTGGGATGAACCCTGCAAAATTTGCATTCCTGAGGAAACCAGGGAAAATTACCCTGACAAATCTCCTCTCTGTTGCTGAAGAGGGATAGATGACATCTACTGAGTAATTTCTATTCTGTACACCACCTGAGAAGGAAATACAGGGTAATTCAAACCCCCTTTTTTCTACCATGGTTAATAACATAAACAGGGAGCTGGATATGCTGAAATCTAAATACGAGGGTCCTATATCAACGGATTATTACCTTATCTTTTCTGAATGACGTTCACTTGAATACCTGGAATCATAATAGCTACTCAAGATAAGAAATGGAAGGAAATTCAATAACAGTAAGAGGCCTGGTAACTTATGAGATCTTGATTAGCCTTCAACTGCACCTAAATGTTGGGAAAGGATTCCCTGTACTGTATGCAGAGGGAGCTGAATAACATTGTGAAAACCATTGCCTCATTGCAGAGGAGCACAAACAACTGGCTTTTGTCATTATTAAGGCTTTCTTGTGTTCACATAGATATGTGAACCTTCTGAGTCTTCCGTGGATGAATATTTTTCACCTTAATTTTTCATTGCTTTAGAATTCTGGCTTTGCTGGTGGGGATGGCAGGTGGCTCTGGCCCCTGCAGTGATCTCAGAGCTCTGTCTGGCCAGGGCATACAGGTACAGTTCTGAATGTCCTAAATACCATAAAATCTGAAATTGGGCTTCCTCTTCTTGCTAGAGGCTGTACTCCAGCTGATG
Organism: Orthonyx spaldingii; assembly: GCA_013397795.1. NCBI lineage: Eukaryota > Metazoa > Chordata > Aves > Passeriformes > Orthonychidae > Orthonyx > Orthonyx spaldingii. Next base: position 257,730 of record VZTJ01004489.1, read on the forward strand.
CCGTTGGATGGTGGTTTACTCTTCTCATGGCTGAGGGAGCGTGGGGAAGGAAGAAGAGGACTCTTGCCCTTCCGGCTGCCTGCCCTGGGAGTGTCCATGAGCTGGTCTGATGCCTTGCTGCTGCCCAGCAGTGTGGTGGGAAGGGTGGGCATCTACCAGAGGGAATGCCCAGATATCTCCTTCTTGGGCAGCAAAGCCCTGGGTCAGTTTGTGCCTGTCCTGTGCCTGCACCTGGATGAGGGCAGATTTTTCCTTGAGTTGGATGTCACTTGGCTCTGTTGCAGAAGTGACTCAGCAGCACGGACAGGGAGGGTTCCATCCAGAGTGCTGGTGCTGCTGCTATGTTAAGAGGGCTGAACAGCACAATATAAATCTTAAGAGATGAATTCAGAGTTAACAAATACTTTTTCTAAAGGTCAGATTAGATGAGGAATGCAGTGATTTGCCAATCCAAATGAGCACTAACTCTAAAAAGACAGGAATTTGTTTTCTGCTAGATTAGTGCTCTGATCTGGACTCATCCCATCGCCTTATGGCTGTGGAACAAAAGCAGGATCGAGGGCGGGAGTACGTGAGTTACGTGAGGCTCAGAACTCTGCTTTCAACATCCGGGCAACTTTATATTGACTTGAAATGCCTGTGAAACCGCAGCCTAAATTATATTCTGTGGGGTTGTTTCTTCACATGCACTTGAAATCCCAGGATTTATCAAACGATGTCCACAGCTCAGGGGGAGGCAGAGCCTTGTGCAGTGAACTGTGTTGAGCTTTCTAGAGCTGAACCCGAACATTTTGCTTCAGTTTTGCTGTTCAGCATTTGGGCACGCGTGGATAGGGAGGCTGGGGAAATGATGTTGAGGAAGGAGAAGCCTGGAAGCTTGGAAAAGCTCTCTCCCTGGGAAGTGGTACACTTGGTCAATGTGAATACCAAGTCATGACCTCTCCTGTTTACTCAAAATATTTCTTATGGTGACCTGCATCTTAAAATGAAATCCAAGATGGAATTTAGAATTCATAGCACAAAAGTTATTAGTAAACTGTTCACTGCAATAGCGTTGCAAAGCAAGTAATAAACTTTTTTTTTAGGGGGTCTATCTCCAGCTGCAAATACAAGGCAAGCCAAAATGTAGGGCTGACATTTAAGAGTTATCTGATTTGCAATAGATGTTTTATGATGACTGGGAACAAAGCACAGTGAATATTTCCAATAATGCAACTCTTTGACTTTCACAAATGAAGAATCACAAGAAGTGGAAGGGACGATTCACCTGAAATCTCCGGCTCTATAGAAGAAGGTGACAGCAGCTCATTAAAAAGTTCCTCTCGGATTTCCCATCCCATAATAGATATGAGCACACAGTCAGGGACAACTGTGGATTGGGTTCTTATGACTGAAACAAGTATATCCCAAAAGTTCAGCACTTGGGGAATTAGTAGGACTTCGTGGAAGAAATCCTTATTCTTAAAGCAGTTACAGAAATGCAGCCTGACTGGTGAGTACAACCTATTGTTGCCAGACTAATGGTGAGAGATTTGGAAAGGGATTCTTTCAAACCACTGGTAAATACCAGCTCTCAAAGAGGCAGCTGGAATGCCACAGACAGAGGTATATATAATGGATATACAATGGTATATAGGTGTATTACGAGATACTCAAATTCTGATCTGGGGAGCAGTCCCTTGTAGTTTAATATAGAAGAGATGCTGTTATATTGGTAGGAACAAACAAAATGTGATAATTTAAAAAATTGTTTCACTGTTAATAGCTCTAAAGATGGTCAGTTTAGATGAGATTTGCAGATTCATTTTTTAAAATGCAAGTTTACCAAAACCTTTCAGAACACAGAAACATCTCATGGAATTATAGAATCACAAAATAGTTTGTCTAGTTTGTCTAACAAATAGTTAGACGTCTTCTAGTTCTACCTCCCTGCCAGAGGCAGGGACACCTTTCACTAGACCAGGTTGCGCAGAGCCCTATCCAGCCTGGCGTTGAACATTTCCAAAAGCACTTTGTAACATGGAACATTGTCACCTTTCAACTCTGAAAGCTCCTTGAAAAGAGCAATTCTTAAGACTGTGTGGAATTCAAGGAGATCAAGCAGATGGTATTATCCAGATGGAAAAGCAAATGATAACTGCCTTGGAAAAGTTTTCTTGAAATTACAGGAAATGCACTTCCTGTAATGCCAGAACTAGTTGTAGAAAAGGAAGAAGAGGGATGGTGACAATCAGCCAGTTAAGATTACAATAGTGTAGGAAAATGTCATAATTGTGCCAGCATTATGGAAGCAAAGGACAACATCTTGTGAGTAATAAAACACAGCACATTGCCTTGGCTGCAGGGAGAAAAGTAAAAAAAAAAAAATGTAAATACTGTTGTATGCAACTTCCCCTTCCTCTCATACTGCAGCCAACATAAAAGAAAAAAATCATTTAAGCATTCAGCATCCCACACCTTCTTGGTATAGTTAGCTTTTATGATGCAAATGGTCCATCATTTTATGAAATGGGCAATCCCAGGGACTAAGATGTTCCAACAGAACCCAATCACACTGAATTAATTTGTTTGCAGTTCTCTTAATGAACCTGATTAAGTCCAGGTGGAAATACTTGTGCTTCAAAATGACTTGCAGAGACCCAGCTGTTCTGGGGAGCTTTGGGTGAGAGCAGCGTCACGTTGCTCTGTAATTGTGTCTGTGAGTCCTAGGAGCTGTTGTGTTATGACTCAACAAAATATGTAAGTATGTGATTTCTTAGAAATTCTTTTTTAGGGAATTTGTAAATTTTGAGGAAGGGGAGTCTTGATTTTCTGAAGAGTTCATTGTACCAATTGGGATGAGTGAGGGGATTTAGGGGAGTGCTGGTGCCCTTGTTGATGGGGCTCTCTTATCCCACAATCAGTGTTTCATAATGTTGGCTCTACACCTGGCTTCTTGAATTTGTGTTTGAATTCTGGTGTGGAAGAATTCACAGTGACCAGAGCTGTGCTGTAGTGGTGGGTTTGAGTTTACAATAAAGTTTTCTCCTTCAGCCTGAAGCCCTCTTATAAAGGGCTCTCTGCATTCACTCAAGATGAGAGGTATGCAGCTGGTATTTGGAGAAGGCCAAGAAAAGTAAGAGAAATCCTGATTTAGTTGGTAAATATCATGATACCTGATAACTATAATTGCTTCACTGAAATGAGAGCAAACCTGCTTTCAGAGAGTGAGCTGTTTTCAAGGGTGAGCTTAGAGTTGTGTTGAAGTCCCAAGCACATTGCTGGTACTTCTCTAGGAGCACTGCCAGGGACTCAGACCCTGCCCTGAGAGAGCCCAAATCTTTCAAGTTTAGCTTTGATGTGTTGTCTTCACACACACACACACACACACTCATCCTCCCTCAAAACTTGTTGACTTTTAAATGAATTTAATTTCTAGTGTGCCATGTACCTGGATGGGAGAGGTCTAAATGAGCTGGGGTGGTTTGGGATGTGGAAGGTTCTAGAAATCCTGGACTAATTTGATCCTTGTCGGTTTTTGTTGTGTTCTTTGTTTTGTTGGTGGGTTTTTTGTTTTGTTTTTTAACCAAATTGAAGCAGATAGGAAAAGCTGAGTGAGGTGTGAACTTCTGTCTAAGGCAAAGCTCCTGTATGACTCAGCTGTCCTTGCCTGCGGCTGTGGCTGCAGCCTGTGCTGTCCATCCTGTTCACGATGTAGGCACGGACCATCTGTGTGGAATGGGTCACGCTAGATCCTGCTCTGTTGGTAGAGCTCCCCACTTCTCCATGTTTGTTGGAGCTCCTATTTCTGCCTAGTGTCACTGGGCTATTTGGAGAATCTCCCTTTCTGAATAAGAGGTGGAGGGGAAGGGTAATGCCTAATCAAAAGTAATAAATTCCCCTGAGGGGGCAAACTCTTCTGCTGAATTCATCTTCTGAGCCCACCCCAGTTTCTAGTAGCATTCTGGTGACACTACCTGTGTTTAGAGATTGCCAGTTGTGGGAAAACACCAGCCCTATGTAGCTGTTGTCTTGCTTCTGGCTGTGCTGGTGGTCACTCAGGAAGCTGGAACTCCTTCTGGTGGGCCTGGGAAGAATGACCCCATTCTGCAGGGCTTGTGTCAAGCTGGTGGCCCCAAAGCAATATGGAGAGATGTGCATCATCCCTTCTCCCATCTGCAGAATGTCCTGCAGTAGGTAGTGCAGCCTCTGGCTGCTGCTTCTGGTGGCTTGCTGCCAGTCCAGCATGGTTTTCCTTCAACTAAAGGCACAGCCTTCCAGTCCCACACCCTTGAGGTGTTCTGTGCTGGCCGGCTTCCTTCATTCCCACGTGCCCGTTTGCTCTGTTCATGTCTATTATTGTTGTCTTGCCAATCCTGATGTGGGCAAAGTTATGGGAATAGTTTAATTATATCTTCAACTGGATGCTCAGCAGCTTCACTGATCACTTCCAATCTTTCATTGAATACACCAAACTGTGACCTTCATATTTCCAAAAGAGTGGTCTCCAAAGGGCCTTGTAAATCCCTCTGCCTTCCAGAAAAACTACTTTAGCAATTTTTAGCTGGCTCATGGCTATAGTATAGCCATAGGGTTGGATGCCTCATATCTCTGTTGTATATGATCTGCTTCAGTTAAAAATTATCTTCTGATGTCTGAAGGACCAAGGGAGGAGCATTTTTTTTTTCCACTTTATTTGACCAAAGATATGCATAAGTGCAGTGATGCTTATTTGCTGTCTGTCTTTGCATGCACTGAGTGAACTTTCCCAGGCCAGACTGAGATCTGGTTGCTAAAAAGCAGGGTGCAGTTGCTACAGTTCATGGGGTTATTGGTCTGGCCTCCCACTTAAAATTTATCAGCTTCCTCAGCATGTTATTCTTAGCATTAACCTTACTTTTTGTCTTTTTTTTCACATTCCCTCATGGAAAACATGCAGCCTGGCGTTAGGTGCAGGAACAGCAGATTTTGGTAGTGGATGAGCTACACCCTGTACCAAGCTGTGCAAAGCTGTTTATTGATCTTGTGATTGTAGAAATGAAAGAGTTGCTTGTGTGTTAGCTGGGCTGGTGTGTGGTATGTGTGGCTGTATAGATTTACACATGCATATGCATCTTATTTATTTGTAGTTTCTATATTTAAATAGAGGTGCATAGTTATTTAGTGTATATTATTAATATAAATGTGTTTTTAATAATATCAGCATGAAAATCCTGCTATTCTTTTGGCTTCAATATGGGCAAACACCTTGCTTGGTCGTGATGTGCAAGGTACTCATAGAGGTAAAATTTCTTGTGTGAGGATAGATTGCCTGGTTGCTCATGGTGCCGTTTGATAGTAATCACACAAGTCAGTTAATTGTGGCTGGTTTGTGACCTGGGATATCAGCTTTGCTTCCCGAAAAGTTTGATGTAAAGTCATTGGGGGTTTTCTGGTTTTCTAGCAGAGTGTTTTACTTTTGCTGCCTGATGAACTCATCGCCCTGTGTGCGTGGCTGATGAGTCATAGGCACGACGTACGACAGGTTTATCAATGTGACAGTTGTGACGGCGCCCTCCTTAGAGTCATCACCGAGATAAAAACAAGTGCTGGACACCTCTCACTATTCTGCTGGCAGAACTTTCAGCAGATCCTGAGGTACTGCTGAAGATGAGCTTGTATCATTTGTGAAGAAGTAGGAAAGAGGTTCTGCAGTTTCAAAACAAACTTTCCATGACTGAAAAGAGGGTACTTGCCTTCTATATCCTGTGTTTTCTTACAGAAGAGAAGGTATATTAATCATTTGGGACTTACCAGGCATCTGACTCCACTCTGTAGCCTTATATCCATTTATCCAAATGTTGTTTAGAGTGGCAGCTTTGCCATTCTTGATGTAATTTATTTCTAGTCTAGTTCAATTTATGTATGCTGTGCCCCAAAATGATGAATTTCCTGATCTACTAATTACTTAACCTGGGGTGCTGGGTTTTGCATTGTGCGGCCGTCAAGGAATCAATTTTCTGTTTTGCTGTTCTGACTCAGTTTGGCACAGTCTGAGTGGTTCAGTCCTGATTTTTTCTTTCTTCCATCACTGTGAGAAGCCAAAATCTACTCTGTAATTGTGAAGGCCTTTTTGAGAAGAAGGCTGCTTCATGTATCACTTTATATTGGGACAGAGTTTTAATAGCAGGGTTTGGGTTTTTTTGTTTTGGTTTTTTTTTTTCCTATTAGACACCAGGAAGACTATATCCCTATTTTTTCACTGACCTCTATTGAAAGAAATTGAATGGCTAGCTGTAGGCTTAGATGTAGGTATGTTTGTGTTTGGGGAAGCCGTGGTGGTTGGCGTGGTTAATATTCAATCACTCTTGTCATTGTCAAGATGAAGTGACATTGTAGTGCCTCTTATGTGGCAATTTCTAGATGGATGCAATGTTAAAATATTCACCTCTCGGTCTGAAGGGCTGTGCTGAAAACAAGGTTAATTCAAGAAGATACTACACTGTTTTCTCCTCTTTCCCTCCCATTCACCCAAATTGACTCATCCCTGGCTCCTGAGGACGGTTAGTGTCTCTTGTATACATAACACTTGGTGGCTGTAATTGCTGAGTGGTTTGTCAATGATTATTTACTTGGTTATGGAGGGACTTAGAGATGTTATTATTGATGCCAGTTCTAATAAGGGGTTATTCAGTTGGCATATGTTTTGGGAAAGTAGTCCTTAATTAGGATATACAGATGTCAGGAACCAACCAGAGACCATCATGCCTGTCTCTTCCTCGCAGCCCTTGGGAACCTGCTGTGAGAGGGAGCCCAATTTTATGACTCAATCACATCTGCATCCTCTGTGCCAATGTCTTGGTTTGGGCTGGATGACTTGTGGCATGTGCAAGGCTTTGTTCTGGTGACCTGAAGGAAGAATCCTTTCTTTTTTCCTTTTGTGTGTGTGTTTGTTGGTTTTAGTTGCTAAAATTTTTATTTTGCTGGAAGCTGATGACTGGAGTCTCCTTCCCTGGATATACTGAAAAGCTGTCAGGACACATCTTCAGTAATGTCATCTGGGGGACATGCTTGGGGAGGGACTAGAGGACCTTCAGTGCTCCCTTCCAACCTTACCTGTTCTGTGAAAGTGTTTCGGCTTTCGGGGACAGTTGGTGTATTCAGGGGTCTTTGGGCTCTTGTAGATGTAAATTGGGCCTTGGCATACACAGGTGCATCTCTGCATTGCCCCAGGAGTTTCCTTTGGTCTGTAGCCATGAGGGACATTGCTCGAGCTGCTGATGCTGGCTCTGTTGGAAGTGGGCATTGTTTTAAAAAGCAGTGGATGTGGTTTGATGTGAGAGTGGGTAAACAACAGCTCATGTTTTCATTTACTGCCTCAGTATTTCTAATGCCAGTTCTGGTCAGAATCTGCGCTTAGGATTTTTATACTCTGTGTCTACTGTAGAGCACTGTGGTGTTAACACCAGGTACCCTGACTCTCGGCTCCTAAATATTTATTTTTTTGGTCACCTTGCACAGTCTTGTCCTTCCTTGTGTTTATTTCCGTTCAGCATAGGTGGCCCAATGCCTACCTGCTTTGCAAAGCATTTTGAAAGCTACAGACCAAAGGAGCACTTCTGCCATGAAAAAATCACGTTTCTGTATTTGGTGTATCCACTTGTACAGCCCTTAAACGTGTGCACCTCCAGCAGCATCTTGCCCACGTGAACATTATGAGCTGCATTTCCAGGTCAGAGTAGCCACTGCTGCTGCTGGGGGTTGTGCCACAACTCTGATGAGCAAGAGGAAAAGGCATGTAGGGTAGTTTTTGGAGGAAAAAAACCCCTTATCTAGAGTTGTCATGACTGTGCTCCAATGACAAGGATGTAGAAAAATTGCTCTAGGCAGATTTTTTTCTTTGGTTGTTTTTCACTCGACATTATGAACTTGGTCTACATATGCACTCACTAATCCAGAAAGAAAGCCCACTCTACAAAGCCTTGGCAACAGTCTTTAAAACTTCTGGGGTCTCTAGGGCAAGGATCAAGCTGTTTTGCACATTTGGGATGCAAAACCATTTTGTTTGTGTCTGAAATGAAAGTGAGTTGTTGAGTTCTCTGCTTTTATTACCACTGTGTTCAGTGACTGCAGATCTCTGCTTCCCAATGACCTTGTGTCCCAGAGACTAAGCCTTCGTAATGTTGATGATCTATTAATCTTAATATTTATCCTCAAAATACATAAAAAGGAATTATGACCTTGGCATAAGAAATGAAAATAAATAGGTGAGGGAAGCTATTATTTATTTTTCCAACATTTGCATTCTGTGTATGACTTCACAAAATGTTTTTCTAACATGAATTCATCTTTTCTACACTCTGGTACCCCACTGGTCTGTTCTTAAAATACTCCTTTCTGCACAGCCAGTTCAGTGCTTTGCAGACCACCCAGAACAATTGTATTCAAACTGCGAGCTGCATTCAGTGATCCTTTTCAAACTTTCAAATATTATTTTGTCCTCCTTGACTTTTTGTTAATTGGAGCTTATATTTTATATGTGGGATTTTGGTGGATTAAGAAAGGGAGTGGCTGTTCTCCTCCTATTTGCTAAACCCAAAGGGGCTGTTTAACCTAATCTCGTTTCAGCTCAGTGTTTGTCTGACAGAGCTTACTTAGAGGGTCAAAGGGGTATAGATTGCACCTACACAAGTAATAGAAGTATTTGCTTGTGCTAAGAGATTGATCAGCACGTATGCGTCAGTGTCTGGCTGTCCACATTCTCAGTCTTGCTGGGCAGTTTCCATCTGTGGGTTGTTTCTGCAGCAAAACTCTTCCTTTGAGTTTTCCAAGAGTCCCTCTAGCTATGGTTTCAAAGGAGTGTAAATTCAGTTTTAAATACTGGGGTAGGTTGCTGTGCCTGCATCTCTTGAAAGCAGAGCTGAGGTGCAGTAGGCAGGGAAATAGCAGCTGGACCAAGCCAAGCCTGGAGTGGGAACCCACCATGCTGGAGACCCTCCATGTGCTTAGTAGTCACATGTCCCTAGCCAGAGATGCAGGAACTCCTGGGACACTTGGGGAAGATCTGCTAAGACAAATACCATGCTTTCCATATAATTTTGGCAACAGCTACTCAAAGCACTGGTACCCAATTAGTGTTCACCATCACAAGGGAAAGAAGAAAAAAGCAAGCTAAAAAATGGGATGAGCCCTCAGGAAGTTATGTGGTGCAGAACCCTGTGCCAGAGGGGACCCAGCAGAGAATGTGTGCAAGGAGGCTGCTTAAACAGAAAAAAGTGTCAAACTACATGCGGCTCCTCACAAAGCAATCTTTCTGTATTTTAGCTTGAGTTATGTAATTGCTAAATTCCTGGTTAGTCACTAGAGAGGAATTTCCAGCTTAGGAGAAATATCTGTTTAGGTGATGTGGAAACAGGAAGAGACTACATTGTTGGGGATATTTTGCTGTCAGTACACCTATGTAGGTATAATTTTTTTTTAATTTTACCATCAATGGAGAGTTGTTCTGGCCTTTTGGAGCTGTATTCTGCATAATATTTCAGGATGGATAGAATGCTAAAGCCTACTTCATGTTTTATGCAATTTTTTGCTCTCTTGATAATTCTTTAGCTGTTTACTAAACTTGGAAGAGAAGTCATAATTTGACTCACCTCCCATGAAGTTAATTTACAGTCAGTGCTGCTCTTCAGTCAACAATAGGAATAACAACAATAATGTTTTCAAAGGAGTAAATTGCACTGACAAACATCCTCAATTTACTTGGGGCTCAAGGCCTGGAAAGGGCTGTCTGCTGCAACAACCCCTGTCTGTTGTAAAGACAATTGTTAAAAGCATCTTCATGAGTTAGTGTGGAAATTCATATTCTGTAGGATTTGTTGCGGTGTTTATGCCAAATATATGGCATATCAGCGAAGAGCTGCTGACAGTGGACATGAGAAAATCACCTTAGTAGTTGCCTATTGAGCCATCTTGGATCTCCTCAGAACAAGTTGGGTGATCCAGGCAGATGATGGTGCTGAACCTATTTTCAGTGAAGGAGCCTTGGACGTCTTGAGTGAGAGACAGGGACCAAGCTGGAAGCAGATTTGGGATACAAAGAGGGAAGGAAAACCCTCTTCTTGGTTGCTAGATAAAACACCCTCAAGTGTTGAACAGGGGAAGGTGCTGGGCTTGGTTTCCACACTATTTTAGTGGATGTGTTGCTGATGAGTGCGCAGGTAACTAAAAATGAGACTGTCGGCGAGTGTGCTGGGTGGCTTGAGGTTCGTGCACATTGGCAATGCTGGAGCCTGAGTTGTCTTCTTGTCCCCATGTGTCCTTGGAAGCCTTTAGTTGCAAAAAGGCTGAAATGAAATGCATCCCTGAGTCAGTGGAGATGAGTTGAGCTGTTGGCTGTAGTGCTCTGTCACACAATATGGAGCACAGCACTCCCCATAGACCACTTTGCTGGCTCTCTGAGCTTCCCACTGCCTTTCCATCCTTTCCCACCTTCTCTACTGCAGGTCATGAGCTACCATAGACCTGGCTCAAACACTGGGTCCACCACTGGGGCCCAATGCTGCAGGGAGCTGAGATGTGCCATGGATGTTTCCACTGTCAGTGCCCTGTGCAGTGTGGCTGCTGTGCTGCTTCTGGGCAGCTTCCTGAGCTTGGTTCCTGGAATGGCAACAAGACTCCAAAACCAGTTGGTGAAGAAACTTTCTCAGCAGAGCTCAGATGTCAGAAAAGCAGATTTCAGCTTGGTTGCTACGTGCACAGAATGTCTCTCACTGTGGGGAAAATGAGAAGAAACTATTATTTTGAAATCTCTCGTTGAGTGATGATTGATAAGAACTGTTCATCACAGGGAAACTTATTCAGGAGTCAACAGGTGCCCCTTCTGCATTCTGCAGCCAGCCATGGAAAAAAATTAGCAAGAGCACAACAGGTTATTCCAATTTGACATGCAGTGCCTGGGAACAACAACTGACAAGTCCCAATTTGTGTCCAGCTGCTTAAAAACTACCACCCAGCTTGGTATTATCCTTCTGCCCTGGGGAGGCTTGTCTTGTGAAAAGAGTTATTGATGGCTGATTTCAGCATTCCTCAGGGCTGTGCTCATGCTGAAGTATCTGCCCCAAGTCCTGATTTCAAAGTAAATGAACTCTGGGTTATAAAAAAGAAATACCATTCTTTAATATATTCCCTTTGTCTATATTTGTAATGTTTAAATAAATATATATCTATATCTCACTCCTTTTGATGCTTTCTGTGTGGCAAGACTGGGAATTTGAGCCGGGATGATGCTACAGTGTTTTCAATCCAGATACATAATGGAGTGTAATACATGTGTCTGTGCCCTGAATAGTCACCCATTTACATCTGATTAATAATACCTGTTTTGTACAACTTTCTTTGCACCCCAAGAGCATTGCAGAAGGAATTCCTCTCATTCTGAGAGTCCTTTTGGTGCATTTTAAGTCAAGCAAAGGCTTTTGAATTGTTGCAGGGCTGACAGTGGAGGCTGTGGTGTGGACTATATGGTCCAGGCTGGCAGAAGTGTTGCCCTAATGTGCTGCCTGCTCAGTACAGGCCCCTGTTCTCGGGACACTTCAGGGTGGGCAGGGCCAGGGCTGGATGGACCGTCCTGGCAGGTGGCTTTTTATTTTCTGTGAGCTCACTGCCTGAGACCTTGGCATGTGCTGCACAGCCAAACCCCAGATACTCTGTGGGGATGTGATGCAGCTTCCTAAGTGCAGACATTTAATGTCACTTATCTCTTGTGGGGTAAGGACAGTCAAACCTAGCAGAGGTGGTTTACAGCTGCTGCTCCAGAAAGGCTGGGCCTTCTGCAGCTCTCAGAGCTTATCTGTCAACCCTGTGCAAATGCCCCCAAGCACATCAGAGCAGTTCAAATAACACTAAATGCATACATTTTGGTGTTTTCTGTAGGTAATGTGTGATAAGTGTAACAGCCTGGTAAAAGACAGGGGCTAAAAGTCCCTGATGATGACAAAATAAGTATGTGTTGTAAAAAGTAATCAGTGGTCTTCTCTGTTTCTTTGCTAATTTGCACTTATTAACTCGGTATTCGCTTCCCTTCTGCTCTTCCTGTCTTTCCTTTTCTAATATCCATGATGAATAAGTCTAGAAACGAGGACTGGTATGCACATTCTTCTCCTGGAAAGAGACTTCCTTTAAGCTATTTCTTTATTTTCTTTTCTGTCAGGTTGTTGAGCCCTCCCAGTGCTCCAGGAGCAGGTCCGTAGCACTTCTCTTCCCTCTCTGTGCAGGTTGTTTACATAAGTGTCAGTGGATCATGACTCGAAGTGCTAATCTCTGTAACCCAGAAAAGAAAACATGCTATTGCCAGAGACATGCCTGGAGTCGCACCGTTATTAATCACCTGTAGCTATTGCTGCCTGAAAAGCAATTCTTGTGTAGTTGGCTGCTTTGTGTTAGACAGGGTATAAACACAAATGAGAGATAATCCTGTTTTGATGAGTTGCAATCTAAATAAACAAGGTACACGAAGCAAGGAAGAAGGCAAAACTCTGAAATGCCTTAGTGTATGAAAACCCTTAATTTTTCTGTTTTTCAGCCCCGCTTTTGAAAATGGAGTAATGGTGTTATCTTCTAAATTAATTTAGATTGTAACCCCTCTAGAATCTCTAGGGATTAGCTTCTGATTGTGTTCTGTTCTTATGTGCTTCTACTGTACTGAGCATAGATGCCCTGATTCTGTTAGGAGCTGGGGGTACTGCTTCACAAAAAGTGTGTATTGAGGGCAGTGGATATTTTCCTCCCCAGGAAAATTATGAGATAATCAGAATGGCTTGTGATCCATGTGATGCTAAATGCTACTTCTCATTACTTCATTCACTCTACATATGGAAATATGTCTTGCTGCGTTGAACTGTCCTCATGCAAAAAAAAACCTGAGAGCAAAGTTACAACTGCCATTTGCACTATAATACAATTCAAGGCTTTTGTAGTGAAATACAAATTCCTGAGCTTGATTCTAAAGCTCTAGGAGAACAACAACAACAACAAAAAAAAAGCCTGTAGGAGTTATCTGCTGTTTGGTTGTTTTGGGTTGTTCTTGTTTGGGTTTTTTAAAATGTATTAAAACCACTGATTTATGAAACTGACACTTTAGTCTGGTACATTATAAAGGCCTTTTTTTAGAAACAAGTGACCTTACTATTTTTTTTGCAAAGAACAAAAACATCTATTTGCATGAATCCATTGGAATTTTTTCACAAAATAAAGCTAATCCTGTTCCTTTCCCCACCACAGCTGATTCTGAATTGAGATGTATATAGTGTATTTTTAAATGCTCTGCTGGCTTGTATGCACAAGTGGAATCTGTATAAAAAAATCTCTAGTAAGCTTCTTTTGCCAGTGTTTAAACACTAAGAAACTCATAAATAATAAAATCATGTGGTAGCCTTGGCAGGATGGTGTTCAAACAACCCATACGCTTTTGCTAAGTGTGAATTCAATGTGTCATCAGTCACTAGGGAAAAAAATGCACTGATCCTGGATGGATGAGTGCTTGCAGGAGGGGAGGCTGGACTGCAGATGTAGAGGACAAGATGTGGAAGCAGGTCTAGCCCTAGAGCACCCTGGGCTCCCTGAAGCATTTTGGAGGGGATCTCTGTCTGCAGAATGGGATAGCTGGAAGCAAGGAAGAGGCTGTTCTCTTCTTTCCCTTAATCCCAGCAGTCACTCCTTTGTTTTGGACCTTGTTTGGTGCCTTGTTCCCTTGCTCTGTCTCCTCAGCATGCAGGACCTAGCAGAGGGGGACGAGTAGCTGAACAATGCAATATTCCCTCATGCAAATCTCCCTGGACTCGATGGGAATTTTGCTAGTGCCAGATTGGATCTCACTAATGGAAAAGACTTGGGGAAAGGACTAGATCAATGCACTATTGTTCCTTATGCTATATTTAAAAGCATGCATTTCATGGAAATTTAAAAATTAAACTTCTACACCACATGTATCCATAGCTCCCATGAATAATTGGAGCTATTCATCTCCTGCGCTGGCGTAAAGCAGCCGTTGTTCCAACGGGGCTGTGGCTTTCCTATCTCATCTTCAGCGATGGTGATGAGAGAATAATTGTGGTGGCAGCAGACAAAGGTACTTATTTTTGCAGAGATGACTGGCCAGGCTGGGAGTAAACTGAGCTCTGCTTATTCCTTCCCCACCTGGGTTCCTGGTCTGATTTGAGTTTTAATTCATTTTGTTGGTTTAAATTTGTAATAAAGATGTGGATTAATTTCACGTGCCTGGTGATCATTAAAGGACAGCTGCTATTTGCCACTTCCCTTTAGCAGATAAATGTGTCTTTGTTATTTTTGTATTTGTTTTCCCCCATTGGTTTTGTATTTATCAGTTTTTCTAATTAAAAAAACAACAGATGAATGGATGCTACTTCTGAGAATAAAAAGCCCACTGCCCCCAATACAGACAGTCAGTGTCATTTTGCTGACGGGATGCTTTGCTTTTAAGAAAATCTGGCATTTGAGTTTTCATTGGCTTTTGAGAGGAGCCAAATGCATAATTCACTTGGCCTCTGTGCACTACTTTTGAATTCTGCTGTGGCTCCATTTGCAAGAGAATAGCAGGAAGGATGTACAGTGCCTACTTCTTTCTTGCGCTTGTGACACAGAGAGAAGGAGTGTTAGTTTGATTAACTATAGGCCACTGAAGAGACAGATGAAAAGTGGCAAAATGTAAATCGACTTTGTCCCTGCTACTTTCATTGTTTGCCATTGGTTGTGTATGCTTGCCCATGACACCGAAAGCACAGTCTCTTGAAAACTGGTGTTGTGTGAGCTTTCCTCGGTGTACTCTGAGGGCATGCCCAGGGTTTTGGAGATGTATCTTGAGAAATCCCCCACGGGCTTGAGTGCAGGATGAATGTGGTGGTTGTTTTTGAGGTGATACCAGCAGCACCACTTTAAGTGTTAAATGCTGGGACACCTGCAGTGAGTGCCTCTGCACAGAGTTTTGCTGGAGCAGGTTTTGAAACCTGAGCTGTTGAATGTGATCTTACTGTGGCTTAGTGTTAAAAGCCTTGTTTTTCTTGCCTGAGACTCATTCCCTTGCAGCTCTAGAGCTCTAGCTAGTATAAACAACTATCCCTGAATGCTATCTCTTGTATAACTTAAGGCTTGAGGATTTTCCCCCTATTCCCAGGCTTACAAAGGAGGCAAAATTCATCCCTCTGTGCTCAGGCATATTAGTGGGTCAAGGCTGTTGGAGGGATCATCACCATGATCCAAACTCTTGGGAAGGTGCTTATAAAGAGGAAGAAATGGGTGAGATATTCACAGGCTGAAGAGCCTCAGATTGCCAAGAGAGCAGGTAGAAAAATAGTTTCCTTCATGTCCTGCCAAGGGTGCCAGGAGTGAAGTGGCTTGGAGATCACTGACTAGGGAGCAGCATGAAGTGTGCTAAAAAAAGATGGAGCAGGTGAGAAATGTATAGAGTATCTGCTGTACCTCTGGATCTCTTGACTAACTCTGCAGTACAAATAAAAAAATAAAACAGAAAGCACTCCCAAAAACCTGCATAGGTGTTGTTTGTTTGTTTTCCCCTACCTATATTAATTCATTCAGGCTTAGTATACTTCTGTTTTTCTCTTCCATATGTTCTCCAAATTCTTTGCAAATATTAAATCTGGCGAGTTCCCTATCGGTCCAACAGCAAAAAAACTCCACTTCTCTCTGCATAGATTTGACTGTAAATACTTCCTTGCAGTATAGTGATGACAAGCAATGCAGTATCATGGTCATCAAATCACCTTAGATAGCCACTACAGGTAACTGTCTCTGGGAAATGTAGAACATTGCAGAATTTGTGAGTGCCAAGGATATATTGGTAGAGATATCCAAGTCCCCAGACCTGACTGATACATGCTGAGTCAGTATCCCTAGCAAGGTCTGTATTTCTGAAAGCAGCCTTTAACTAGAAAGGTAAAAAAACCTGCATGCATTTTAAGCACCTGAAATGGGTAGAGGGCCAGCTTCTGCCCAGATGTCTTGGTTGTCCCTCCTGTGTGCAGGAGCTGTGCAAGAGATGAGCGGTACAAAACATTGCCTTGGCACAAAGATAAATTTGTCCTCAGCTAATTCACAGCCTACCTGATTCGACTGGTCTGCTCACACTGTGACACCATTTGCAGTGTGAGGACTGCATGGTCTGAGTGTGCCTAAGCACAGACATCAGACAAGTGGAGGACTCGGGATTTGCACTGGTGAAAGCGCCCAGCCATCAGCTGCTGAGGGTGCAGCTGGTGTGACTGGAGTTCTGGCACTGCCTTCCTGTTGGACTGAGATACAAGTAGGGGCACTGCACAATTCAAAGCTCACAGCAAGTGCTGGTGGGGAGGTGCTGGCAGGGCCAGGGTCCCCGGCACCTCTGCAGACCCACAGGGCTAAATGTGCCCCCCACCACATTGGGTGGTTCTGTTCTGTGCCTGCGTTGGCAGCCCCCCTCTCTCCCCCCCCAACACATCCCCAGTGTGTGCCAGCACAGACATACCTAGAAGCCAGCTTGGGAAACTGATCCAAATGAAACCAGCTTAGCAAATATAGCCCAAACATTTTGCTTTTGCTGAGATTAGCTTCCCAATTCTGGTCTGCTGTGTGGCCTCCTGGCTGTTTGTGCTGGTCTCAATGTGGGGTGAGCAGCCGGACAGGGTCAGACTGTGCATTCAGGATCAGCATGGCCTTATTCTGCCCTCGAGATACTCCTGAAATTAGACTTTAGATTTGCTAAAATGTGGTTTCCTGTTTTTTAGTGAAGCGTTCGCTTTTTTGGTATTCAGGGAAGAGTGGCCCTAGGCTAGCCAGCAGTGTTCATCACAGCATTAAGCCTACAGATTAATTAAACACCAATAGAGGGTAACATCGCCCAAAATCAATTAAAAAGTTACAAGCTAAACCATGTGGAATTACATTAAAAGAATTTTTTTTTTTAAATGTTGATCCTTTATTTTTGGTGGGAACTGTGGCAAGGGCACTGTGGTGTGGAGCACTGCCTCTGAGAGACAGTCATTCCACTGTCTAGAGGACCTTGACAAACATATATACTTATATATATATATATATATATGCATCTATATACAAAACCCTGGTATTCTAACAGTGGATTGCTTCCAGTTATCACCCAGCACTTGCCCTCTTCTTACACACTTTCTTTTTTGGCAGGAGGAAGCCAAACCCAAAAGACAGCAACTACAACAAAAAACCTGGGCAGTGAACCTAGAATGTGTTAGATCAATGCAGACACCATGAAAAATAACCAGGACATGCCTTTGTGGCTTTTGATGTAGCTATGGCTGTGGCTGAAACTAACAGATGCAAACGCGAACTGCCAGATATCCAGCGTGTGTGCCAATGCTGACAAACCTGCCAGATGCCTGGCAGCTGGTCTTGCCCCAACTCCAGTGGCTCTCTTGTATATAGATTGCCTTTTGAACAACAACAAAATGTTTATCTGAGGTATTTCCTGAAAGCATCTTCCCATAAATACAGTAATTATTTTTTTTTAAGTCAGTAATCTAGTGAGTTCATGTTAGAAGGAGGAAGGATGCTGAAGCCTTGATAATCTTTATCCAGTATATGTCAAGCTTTTTGGGGTGTAGTTCAGTTGCAGAAATTGGATGGTCTGCAATTCAGACTGTAAATGGTCATTCTGTCCCCTACAGCAAGAGCTGTTATATGTAAGCCAACTGGGCAGGTTGGAGAGAAAAAGCTATTTGGGCTTTTATAAACAAAGCTTTCGCTGTTCCAGGCTATGATGCTGAAAGGAAATCAATGTTTTTCCACTAAATGTGGTTTTATCTGGCCAGAATAAACAGTTGTGACAGGATATTGGTGCTAAGTTTATTAATAGTCTTCTCTAGCTTTGACATTCTGGGAAAAATTGCCTGAGATAATTTGAAGTTAGCCAGAAAAAGTTAATTTTTCCCACTTTACTTCCTGTTTAGGCTTTAGTTAGATATATGGCAGTTCAAACAGCTGACCTGGAATATACCTTTAAATAATAATAATAATTTTTTTAAAAATGTGTAAATACAGTTGAAGCTAGGATAAAAATATTCTGTAAAGAGGAGTATATAACATGATCCTCCAAAGAACAGAATCTCCAGATCATCCATTAACTTAATGCTGATATTTTTATCAACTTCATGCTGCAGCTACTGCTTATACTTTTCAGGAATTCCTTTCTGTCCAGGTTGCAGGGCAGGTCGCTTTACTTGCAGCTCTTAGTGTGTGAGCTTCACTTCCAGGTTCTTTAAATTCAGATTTCGTTTTTGAACCACAATTGAATCAATGAAGTTCTGATCTTCAAATGATGCTTGAAGTTGGAGCATGAAGGATGGAATCACCACAGTTCCCATCTGCAAATGTTTTATTGGTCATTTGGCTCTTGGGGGATGAGTGGTTTTTGCTCTGTGTTACACCCCAAACCCTCTAGAACTTGGCACTTCCTTCTGTGGATTTATCATCAGCACATTCACAACATGAGATCAGGCAGCTTTATTTGCAGCCTGAAGTATTTTATTACCTTATATGTTTCTTACAATTTTTTCCAAATACAGACAACAAGGCTGCAACTGAATTCTTCCAGCCAAGCATCCAAGAGTAGCGTGATTTATCTCTAAATGTTCAGAGGGAATCATTATAAAGGTCATAAATCTATGAACCTGTGTAGTTATGGTGCAGCTCATGAGTAGGCACATCAGTTACATCGCAGCAGCAATGATTTATGGTAATTTACAGAGAGAAATCAGCAAATGAATAAACCTTTCCAATTGCAGCTTTGTGTGAATTCTGTTCTGCTTAATCTACTGCAAACCTCCATTTTTCTGCACTTTTCAACCTTACACTTGGCCCAACTAAGTGATACCACTGCTCCTAGTGTTTTTGTAGCACCTCTGCTTACTTTAGGAGGTATGGTGAGGAATGCCTTGAAAAATCAGTGATTATTTATTGTTATATGAGTCTCTTTTAGGTAAAGGTGACTGTAGCACTCTAGGTGCTCTGTGTTTGAAATATTCTATCAAACCCACCATTTGGTCTTTAACCCAGGTTGCCAAACATGCTGAAAATGAAAGGACTCATTCAGGGCTGGGGTCCTGCCAAGCTGTGGCCATGTGTGTTTCCCAGGGCTTTATTTACGAATGAGTTCCACCTTCCCAGACTTGTAAGGGTTTCAAGAATATGAAGTTTTCATAAAGGATAAAAAGAATCATTTATTTTCTTGCCCTATAAAGAGCTGTTTAGCAAAATCTCTGTGAGGTGTTTTACATTTTGAATGACAACTGGAAAGGAGCTTATTTACCCCTAAAGTGCAGTATGTTGCAAAACTGGAAAATACTTAACTCTGCTGCCTTGGAGTCAAAGGCCTTTGCAAATCTGCTGATTTACTTGAGAAAAGGAACAAAGCAGGGTTTGGTGTTGAGTAGTCTAGTTCCTCATGCCTCTCCTGATTTATACAGTAATTATTTTAGCATAAAAGATTTTGAAAACTTTATCTTTTGAACTACTAATCCTGTCCCTTTTTTTGAATGCCTCTAAGTGAAGCACAGGGGAAGAAGTTGAATATGACTGAAGCTGGTATTTAAGTGATATGAAATTATCTGTTATTCACTCTCCTGTGCATAAGGGTGTACAGAGGTAATGAGCCTGTGCCTTGGTATGTGGTTTACTGGTAGATGATGAGGCAAGGCTGAGAAGATTACTAGGCCAATGACTGCTGGCATATGGCACTAATGG
The DNA here is from genome assembly GCA_013397795.1 of Orthonyx spaldingii. Taxonomy (NCBI): domain Eukaryota; kingdom Metazoa; phylum Chordata; class Aves; order Passeriformes; family Orthonychidae; genus Orthonyx; species Orthonyx spaldingii. The sequence goes on from VZTJ01004489.1 coordinate 277,464, forward strand.
ATGGACTCCGGATTTCCTCTCATCTGATATTTCCAGTCTTGGATTTGCTTAGCTTTATAGCTGTTTTAACATGCTGCTTTCTATTGCAAAAGTCCAGGTAGGAGTCTGGAGGTAGGAGTTACCCCCAAATGGCAAGATGAAACCTCTCCAGGTGTCCCCACAGTGCCCTGTCTCTCCTCCTGCTGTCTCTCTTTTGCCATCCTGCTGTCAGGGTCAGGCTGAGCAGTGGGCACTGATCCTGCCATGTATTCCAGCAGGAAGAGAAGTCATCTAGAAATCACCTGTGGAAGCTTTTATCCTGCTTCCATGCTGATGCAGCATGGGGAATGACAATCAAGGATCTCAGCATCTATCCACCTCCTGCTGCTAGCAATGACCTTTGCAATTGCTTTCTCACAAAGGCAGTGAGCGCTGGACATCTCTTCAGGCAATGGTGGAAGAAGGACAGTGAAAAACAAAAGGCACTTAGCAGCACAAGCTGCCTCTGTCCTTGGGGCAGATAAAGGACTGGTTTTGCTGCCTGACTTCACAAGAGGGTTCTTCTGAATTCTGGAAAATAAATGGCAAATTGGACATTCTAACCTGAATATTGAAACCAGGGGTGAGGTTGCGAAGGTTTAGGCAAGCAGCCAGGATGTGAAGAGTGAAACATGCTCTCCCAAACAAAGGAAGAGCACAGACAAGTGTGGGAAGTGGTAGTACTCACCTAGACATGCCATGCCAGCCCTCTGCATATAATTAAGTACAAAAATTTGTGTATCTGAAGGAAGCGGAAAAACTGCTGCCTAAAAAATTTAATGCTCCTCTCCATCAGCTGCTTGAAACTTCTATTCACATGGACTTCACCCCAGAGGAAGGTTTCCAGGATAAAAGTGACTTAGAGATGGCGTTGTTTGGGAAGACCTTGACCCACAGTAGCACGTACCTTGCAGAAGGAACTGTGTGAGGGATACATTTATTATGGTCTGTGGTGACATCCTGCTAGTGGCCATAGGGACACACAGGGTCTAAAGCACAGGACTTATGAGGAGCAGCCGAGGGAGCTGCGGTTGCTTAGCCTGGAGACAAGGAGGTTCAGGGGAGACATTGTCAGTCTCTACACCTTCCTGAAAGGAGGATATGGTGAGGTGGGAGTTGGTCTCTTCTCCTAAGTAACAAGTGACAGGATGAGAGGAAATGACCTCACGTTGAACCAAGGAAGGTTTAGATGCGACATTCTGGGAAAATTCTTGAGGTTGTCAAAGGTTGAAACAGGCTGCCCAGGGAAGTGATTGAGTCACCATTCCAGGAAGTATTTAAAATATGTTTGGTTGTGGTGCTTAGGGACGTGGTTTATTGGTGGACTTGGCAGTGCTGAGTTAACTGTTGGACTTGATGACCTTAAAGGTCTTTTCCAACCTACACAATCCTGTGATTCCATGGTTCTCTATATGGCTGTGATGCTCGGGAAAGTGAATGCTGGTGGAACCAGCCCAAAGGCTGTTGCACAATTTTATTCTACAAGTGTTGGCTCATTGCTGTCAACTTTGACAGAGATCTCCGGCAGGCTTGGATGCTGTGGGTATTGTAGCACATTGGTCTGAAAGTGAACAGAAGGCTGCTTTGATCTGTGGAGCAGTGAGGGTTGAGGGGGGCCTGGGCATGAACTGATGTGGGGAGCACAGAGAGCCCTGTATGGTGACCCTGTCTCCCCAGGGAAACACTGCTCTTGCCCAAGCTGTCTGTCTTCACAGACACAATGCAGCAGCTCGTACTCCAACAGGGACATGTCCCCTGGAGGAAGCTATTTAACAGCAAATTGGCCTAGTAATTTTTAGAGATGACCTTGTGTTAATTACAAGTTGCTATATTAGTAAATGCCTTCTGAAGGCCAGCTGTTGTGTTGGCATTAACTCCCAGACTGAACTGCTTGTTTATTAAGTCCCAGAGCGATTAAAACTCTCTTTTTCCCCCTCATATTGTTTTTTATTGAGCTTGGCACAGCCAGGTGATGAACACTTCTCCCCTCTCCCTTTTCACTCTGTCTTCCTGCCTGGCTACTGGAAGGTCTGTGTCTGAGAGACTTTTCCTTGCTCAGTCCCACGTGTTTGCTTGCCTTCCTGTGGGATGCTGGCACCTCTATTCTGGAGCAGTCCTCCAAGGGGCATTGTACAAAGAGAAACAAGGCAGTCTAACAGACTTGGTTTTAGTGAGGTCTTGGTCACCCTGAAGCTTTATGGAAATGGAAAATACTGTTTTGGAATGACAGTAGTCTTGCTGGGAAATAGGTCACAGTAGGAACAGCTCTCCCATGACAGTGCAGGACTGGGGAGGAAGACTTAGGCTTGGATTGGGAAGACTGTTGGCTACAGCACTACCAGAGATGTGTCCAGGATCACAAAGTAGCCCAGAAAAGTGACAAAAGGCCCCTTGGGATAGGCTGTCCCTGCAGCAGCTGGTGGCTCCCGTCCCTGCTGGAGACAGTGTGTCCCCTTTGCTCTGCCAGTGGCACATCACAGAGCTGTTCTTTGCAAGCCCCTGCCCTCTGCTGTGGGGGCAGTGGGTCTCAGTGCAGGCGGCAGCACCACGTCACCAACAGATGACACAGTTTTGGAACTGAGTAAACTTTTGGTACCAAGCTCTCATTACGGTTGCAGTGCCTATTGGAGAGCAAAGAGGGGATGGATAGTGAGCGGGGCAGGGATTGTGAGCGGAGCTGGAATGCTGCTTTTCCCCATTGGTGTTGTAGTGCCTGGCTCTGCTTTGAGGTCTTCTGGCATCTCTGGATGCAGGTATTTCTGGGAAAGGCTGACTCCTGACTAGGAAGGGTCCTGTACCTATGTCACCTATGTCACTTGTGCTTGGGCCAGTGCCTGTGTGTAGCTCTTGAAATCAGTAATTCACATGGTGGTTTGTATAGGGGGATGCAGGGAAGGAGTGCAGGATACTGCCAAAGGCTGTGTGGAGCAGCTCCCCTGGGCATGAGAAACCTTATTGAGGTCTTTTCCAACTTCAGTTATCATTAAGAAATTATTAGAAAATTGAACCAATAGGAAGGTCTACATTCCCTGAAAATTAAACATAGTTTGTTCACATGTGTATTTCATATAGTAGTAAAGATTGTAACTAAATCAGCCAAAGAATGCAAAAGAGTGCATTTATACAGCTTTCCCCCACTTTAAGTCTCAAAATATGGAGAAAAGTGGAAGATAGGGCTCCCAATGACAAGACATTTGCATTTTATGCGCCTAAAACTTCTTCCTTTGTTTCCTTATCTATCAGTCTCACCCATTGGAAAGCAATTTGTATTAAAGGCTTTGAATGTGCAGGTAGAATAGATTTTTATCTGGGTACTGATTATTCTTTTTTATTTTTCCCCCAAGGGTTTCTTCTCTGTCTCCTCCTGAAAGCTATAAGGGAGTCTTGTATACCCTTCCTATCACAAGTGTCTCACCACCAGTGGAAGCTGCAAAGCAAACCTACATTTGTGCAGTACTTCTGCCACACATGTTCTGAGTGTGTGTCTGTACACAGCTGCACGCTGCAGCTTCCCCTTGCCCCAGACCCAGCTCCCTGCTGCAGGGCTGCCTGCTGGGGTGCACATTCAGGCACATCGGGGGGGGGGGATGGTAGTGACAAGTCCTGCTTTCATGTCCCCATCACAGGGGGAGCTCCTGTGCACGTGCAGCTGGAAAGCTCTGAGCGTATGACCTTGCCTTCTTCCTCTCAATGGTCAGGCTGCTGTTTTCAGACAAATAATGAAGCGGGGGTGTTTTTAAAGCTTACTTGAGCAGGGACACCTGGGTGTTGTGACATGGATTGTGTACATAACAGTGCATTTGCATTTCAGCTATGCAGCAGTGCTGTGGATGAGAGTATGTAGGCAGCATGGTGCTCACTAGGCCAACCCCCATTCCTGTCTTGACTGTGAATGATACTGGTTACACAAGTGCTTAGTCCTCTTTGCAGAAGTTGCTTTCCTTCCTGTGGGAGCATTACCTTCAACCAGACAAAACCAAAAACCCAACTTCTTTTTTTCTCCTCTAGAGTACAGCAGCAGTTTTCATAAGTTTAATTTGCCTTTTATGAACCAATACATATCTAATCAAGGGCATGCTTCTACAAGGTTTGTGACTTAATTAACTGTAGCTGATTCACCAAAGTGTTTAAAATCCATAAGTCCACCAGCACTTGGGAAGTCCTGCCATAAGCGTGACTTGAAGGCAGATACTCCCAGGCCATGTTCCTGCTGCATTTATCCATGAATGTTCATCCGTTCCTGCTGGATGTTATACTCATGCTGTTGGCTGATGGATGAGTGGAGTATTGTTGTCTGGGGATTGTTCCTGGTTTCTGTCAAGGAAGAGGATTTTGTGGGCTTGATGAAAGAATGGTGTGTGTATATGGAATTGGTGATAAACGTATTGCTGTATAGATTTAGGAGTAGTCGTTTATTTCTGTGAGTCAGAAATGGTCAAAGTAAACCAAACATGGCCAGTGAGATGGGGGAGTGTGACAGTGTCTCAAGAAGTGTGGCAAGGTAGGGTTAGTACTCCCCTATTTCGTTTATTAATTATGTTGAAGGGTGGAACTTTATACTGAAGCAAAAATTTATGGCTCTTAGTAAAGGCAATTGAGTAAGATTGGAGGACAAGGTGTTTTAGCAGTATGAGATTTTGCAGGCAGCATTGCAAGGGGGAGGGAGGTATCTCCAGAGTCTAAAATATGCACCTTCACTGCCCTTTACGTCTGTCTCTTTGTGCAGAGTTATTACCAACTTTAAATCAGGTGTTAAGAAGCAGATACAAATATTTTTTAGGTATGTTTGTGTTGGCTGTAGAGGTTACTGCTCCTGGCCAGCATCCACAGTGCTTTGGGGGGAAGGTAGGTTTAACTTTGAAAAAGTAAAAGAAAATTACTTCTAGGATCCCCAAAGAGAAGAAACTTCATCTCAAGTTAATAATGTAGAAATTGCTCTCTGTAACTTAAATATTTCTTACTCAGATTTATATATATATATATAGATATGTTAATATAAAAACATAAATAATATAAAAATATAATTTAAATTAAAACTTCACCCCCACCCTGGTCTTAGAGGTGGATAACTTGCTCAAAATTAATGAGGTTCCCTGACTATCCAGGAACTCTGCTGGAAGCTTGGAGCATTCAGTTTCCCTACCATCTTCTGCCTACCAACTCTATAGTGAGCAGTCCTGGTGTGAAAGGTGAGCTTTGGCCTCAGCTCAGGCACTGCAGAGGGAGCGAGTGCTGACTTAGTATCTGACCTGTCCTTGATATGTTTCCAAATTAGGCAAAATTGTACCTTATACATTAAAAAAAAAAAAACAAAACCAAAAACCCAACGAGAAATTAATCCTGAGAACATTTTCAAAGGGCTTGTTTTTCTGTTCATTATTTTCCTATGATAAATATTATCTAAGTGTGATGGCACTGAGAAGAAAGAATTTAAAAATGCTAGGGAGCTATACTAAGGGGGCTGTGTCTATAACCTTTCTATATATGGAATATATATGCACATGTAGTGGCACATTTCCTTTCTTAGGGAACAGGATGGCTACGTTTTGTAGTTACTTCTGGCTGCCATTGCTTTCATAGCAAAATAATCTTGTCACTAGAGGCCATTGGAAAAGTTTATGCTTTTCTTCAGAGCAGCTAAAACAATTCATGTCACCACTGTGGTATATCACCTTGTTAAAGTGCATGTCTGCAGCCCAGAGTAAGGTTTTTCCACTGCCCCAGGCAGGTACAGAATTGCTGCCTAGACAGGAAAGGGCACCAGCGGTATTGCTGCTGACAGTCTGAACGGCTCCTCTACCCTGGCTTGCTGCCCTCTAGGAGAGGAGTCACAAAGACGGCGTGTGGCCAGATTTTAGCTGCTCCCAGCAGTTTGAATAAAGATGCTAATCTGTGACCTGTGATGGTGGAAGGGGAACATGCTCCCCTTTCTTCCCTCTCTGCAACCAAGCAGCTGTGTTGGGTGACAGAGAGGCAGTGAGTCCTGCCAGGGCGCAGATATGGTTGACTCTGAATTGCAGTGGTGGAAGCAAGGTCTTGTTCTGTGCTTCATTTCCACAACAGGAGTGATAATCTCAAGCAGAAGGTGAAGTGAGTAGATGGGTGTTATACACCTCAAAATTGGGTAACTGGTCTGCCTGCTCCTTACCTCTCCTGAGAGAACCCTGCAGCAGTGCTTTTGCTGCTTTAGATCTGTGCTGTTTGCTAGAACTGGCCATGCCAACACATAACTGGACAGAACTTTACCTCAGTAAGGCTGTTGTGCACCTCAGTGTCCTGTCTGCCACTGGATTAGATGTGGCTGTGACAAGGGGCCCTGATAGCCTGCTTGGGAAAGCCACTAACATGGGGAAAGCCAAGAGAAGGATGAATTGTACTTCTTGATCAGATCCAATGTATGGACTGCAGTGCTGTGTCAGTGTTTAGTAAGCATTACCTGGACATCAGTTGTTACTATGTGTGTTCAGCAGTTTTGCAACGTGCATCATAATGTTGAATCATTTGCCCAGGAAATCAGGATATGCTTTTAATGACTGTGCAGGAGAGTTCAGTTTGGTTTCTGTGAAATTAGTGTATTCTGTTTTCTTTAGCTGATTGAACTACCAGAGAAGAGGCAAAGGCAGGTTTATTCTCTTGACTACAAAGTTTGTATATGTCTAGAACTACTTGAAGAAAAACGCTACAGGGATTATGTCAGGCTGATGAAAGAGACTATTAATTTTTTGTTAATCACATTTTCAGTACTAAGCTGTCAGAGTTAAAGTTTTCTCTTGAAAACAGAAATATCAACCAAAGGCAGATGCCTGGTATGGAGCACTTCTGCCTGAACTATGAGAATTTAGCAAAGTTGTTAATTGGTAGAATTTTATGATGCCAAGCCTCGAATGACCTTAATTATAGGTCATACTGTCTGTAAAGCGTGTGAACTGTTTATGTGACTGGGTGACATGCAGACTCCCTTCACCCTTTTTAGTCACCTCCCTTTGTATTTTAATTCTAGTCTGTTCTTCCAAAAGGGTTCACCCCTGAGGCCAGCTGAAGCCAGAATGATTTCAGCTGGGACTCTGCATAGGTAGAGTAACAAAACACTGATGTTTTAACAGCATTAATAGTTTGTTCACATTCAGTAGGAGGGATCCTTCCTCTGGTGTAATCCACATTTCGCCACAACAGCATACTGGGACCTGTGCTGCTCCCTGAAAGACTTGTCCTACCTAGTGTTCCCACAACACACACTGCTGTGAGTCTTGAGACTGTTCTGCACTGCTGAGTGAGCCCAAGTAGGAAGCTGCTGTATTTTAGATCTACTCTTGGTCATCACTCATGTGATGGGTAACCCTGTCCCTGAATGCTGCCCTTGTTACCTGTCAGCCACTGTAGGCCTCCTGGTGACATCATCAACGATGTTTGCTCTTATAGAACGCTGTGTAAGTGTGCACCATCATTAGGAATGTCCTCTTTATTTTTTCTCAGGAATGATTCATTCAATTTACATAGAAATTTAATTTTGTTTGGCAAAAGGTTTTGTAGAAAGCAGGAAGATCAGAGTTGTAAGTATTGCAATCTTAGATGACGTAAATGATTTAAGGGAGCTGTAAAACACAGGGAAAAATTCTGCTGAGTTCTGGCTTGTGATTCACAAGTGTTTGGTGTGGTGCTATCACCAGGTTTAGGGTTAGGGTGGACTTTGGCTGTAGTAGTTGGTATTGATAATTTCATGCATTTGGAAAGCATGAAGCTGTGTTAAATAACTTGGTAGTTTGGCATGGGTATGTCATTGGCCTGTTTGCACCTTCGGAATTTTCTGGGATTTATCTGGAAGTCTTAAATAGATTAATATATTAATGTTGCCCATCTTTTAAATGAAAACAGAGTTTTAACAAAAATGAAGAAACTGGGACTTGAGTAGAGAAGTATTTTCAGCTTCAGGCCCTTTTAAAAAAAGAAGGCAGGCTGATATATCAAGCTGGATACTGGTGTGTCTGGCTTTGGAGAAGGCCACTGAAAACCAGAAAATCTCTCAGGTAACACTTATGCATACAGATTTTAACAAAAGGCAGTCACAATTAATGTCCTTTGAAAATGAAAGTTTATTTACTGACTTGAGAATTATTTTTAGGTAATTTAACCATTTAAGCCAAACTTTCTGCCAAACTCATTAAAGAGTACTGTTTAGATTCCCTTTTGTTGCATATTTAAAATCTGTCAAATACAGAATAGGGTGCTGTTGCAAAGCTGGTATTGTTTCCCATTTAGACAAAGTGACTTCAAATTAAAACCATGAGTGACTGAACTCTGCTTAAAATTGTGGGGTTTGTTTGTTTGGGTTTTTTTAAGTTTGTCTTTTTTAATTTAGCACAGACTTCCATCTTTGTCACATAACACAGAAACCAGGGACTGGACACCTAATACATGAAATTCCTTACTCTCTCCATCTCCAAGCTAGAGTTCATAGATGTTACAATGAGAAAAACTTGCAATGATTCTGTGCCAACTTTCCTCCCTCCAACATATAACTTAATTTTTAGTTATATTAGTCAGATATTGTAAAAAGAATGAATTTTGATTTCTCTTAAGACATGTAGAGAAATTTAGTTCCATTCTTAAATTTACACAGCTTGAAGCAGTGTTAAGAGATTGCAGAAGCCTATAAATGGTGGTGGATGGAATTACAGGAAAAGCAAAGCCTTGTTTCCAGTCACCCATTCTTAGGAGCCCAATTCATGTTTCCTAGTGGATTTAGCTGTAAATACCCAAACTGTTATCTGTCCCAATGGGCTGTGTGTCTGTCCCTGAGACTGTTATGTTTGTGCAACACTGACTGGATGAGGTGTGCCTTCTGTCCCCAACAGTTTATACCCCTGCATTTTGGCAGTAGTTTGCAAGGTCAGTCTTCCATTTCCTAAAACTGCTTGGGGAAAATTTGGAACAGAATTGAAAGTAAAATATTCTGGGTCCCTACAACAGTATAAGGACATGCTTGTAAACTGTTACCCTTTCCTGCAATCAGCATGGAGGAAATCTAGTTTATAGTAGGACTCAATGGAATACCATTTTATTAATTCTCATTTAAGAATTGTGCTCTTGAAAAGAATACTCCAAACCTCAATTCCCACCACTGCCTAATGTCTCTTGCAGATAAAATGTAGTCATGGTATTTTTGTCAAGATTTTTTTATCTTATTTCCCACAGTCAAGGTAAAAAGAGGGGAAACTGAGCAGATGTTGTCAAGGAAAGTGGCATCAAAACAATTTCGAGAGTTTGGTTTTAATGAGAATCTCATTGATACTGACAAAAGTGAAACTGGAGCATTAGCATAGTTCCTTGAAGAGTTCAGAAAATCATTGAAACTAAATGGCGTGACAAAGTATAAGTGACAATTAGGCTTTGCATCAAAAGTGCTTGCTGTTTGGTGGGTCAAATGACTGCCACGCTTCCTAATGCCATGTAAAATGTAACAGTGGTATATCTGTAACACAGAGACCTTTGGCCAATTCACTGTTGACGTCTGAATCGTTTTTTCCTCCTGCTTCTCAGGCTGAATTTAGAATGTGGGACCCATGATATACAAAACTCTTTATTTTAGAGATAATTGCCCTCTTGACGCTCATCAATAGTTTAGTGTCCAGTGGTGAACGCCTCAAGTGAACAGGCCTTTTTTTTGGCAAGTCTTTAAAAAAAAAAAAAAAGAAACAAATAGAAAAACCTCCTTGTGTCTTGGAATTTTCTTTCATTATTTTTTAAAAATTCACTGAGATTGTGATCAATTGTAATTAATAGGTCTTCTTGACTTGTATCTGTAAATATGATCACATTTCAGAAAATACACAGCTAAAAAGCCACGCGTGATCTGGCGTTTCATGTGTTATGTTTTTAGTAAGTTTTAGGGAATTTTACAACCACTTTTAAAAAAAACCCTATGCATAGGTCTCTTGTCTGTTTTTGTCAGATGTCCTTGGATAATAATAAAAGAAGCAGCGGTAGAGTTGTGTGAAAGAGATTGGCGTCCTAGATCTATACACAATTAAAACCAAATGAGACTTTCCAGATATGAAATTTGTCGCCAGGACAACTTCACTCATAGGTCTAATGCACTTAAATATTTTTACTGCCACTGTTGTAGATGGACAGTTTCCAAGTAGCTGTAGCTGAAGACAGTACCTGCACCTAGCTTTCACCATTACAAATGTTGACTTGTCTTGAGGCACCTTTTGCCAAGGTCACTTTAGTGTGACCTCTCCATTAGCTTTTGAGAGTGCAGAGCATTAATGAACTTGGAGATTGAGGGGTGGCTTCACTGTCCCTTGCTCCTCATACCTGTTCTTTTAATTAGACATCATTGCTTCCCATTCACTGAGGAAAAATGATAATCATAGGCCACAGCTCTTGCTGTGTGTTTACATCACCTAATTTGTGGCCTGAAAAAAAAACCAAACCAAAACACAAGTGCAGCGATGGAGGGCCGTTTCTGGAAGAAGGTCAGGTAAGACCTGGTCCCCCATCCTCCCTAGTAATGCATGTAGACATCTCAGCAGGTTCACCATGGCTCTCCAGAAGAGGGTATTTCCTGGGAAATGTTCACCCCAGTACCCCTCCGCAGCAGCCAGCTGCTTCCTGTCCTTCTCCCCTGTGTGCCATGCAGTCCCGGTGTTGGAAATGCAAGTGTGGAATGACCACTGTGACTCAGCCTGTGGCAAGCAGAGGCCAGAAATGCTGCTGTTAGTGGGTGTGACTTCATTTGTGTGTCAGAATTGGGCTTGAACTCCTGACATAGAAGGCCCCTGGGAACCTACAAGAGCAGTGATAGTTTGTGCTGTGCTTGTAGACAGGGGAGTCCCAGAGCTGCCCGGTTTACTGCTTTTTCTTGCTAGCTGGTGCTTTTCTAATGATGGAAGCCTGAAAAAAATCACCTTTTGATTAAAAACACTGACTTTGGAGAAGTTGGAAATGTAAGCCCTAAACCTCTGCAAGACAAGAAGGAGAAAATCACAGGTGTTTCTTGGGGATTTTTTTTTTTTTTCAAGTCTCAAGAGTATTTTGGAGCCCTTCTCAAAATAGCTGGCTAATGACTTTGAATGGTATGTTTAGGCCCCTCTGAAAATACTTGTCTCTGCAGTCAGACTTCAACTGACATGGTGATTAGTTTCACAGTGTCAGATGGTGTAGAGCTATTGATAAGCACAGAAAGTCATCTAGAGCTCTTTCATCCTGTCTTTGCTTCTCTTGTATGTGCACAGGCAAAATTGAGTTCTTGATGAAGGGGGTCCCACCTGGGCTTTGCTGGAATTTTAAATTCTGTGGCTTTTTGGCTCTGATTTTGAACAACTTGCCTGTACCATAACTTGCTGACTCATCTTTAAAGCACAGACTCGGGTAGTATTTGGTTTCAGGATGAATGTTTTACCCTGCCTATCCTTGCTCCACAGGCAGTGAAAGCTGAAATAAAGGTTGGCCTAAATAATTTATTTTATAAAGGCTTTTATTCACTGATAGTCTAATGAAATTATTGCTTGCAGAGGGGTGGAAACATTCTCTCTTGTGCTTGATGCTATCCTCTCTCTGTGATATTCTCTGTGCTGAAGTGAAATGGTGTGTATGCTTCCACTAAAGAACAAAACACAGCTAGGTGGCTCATGCAGAACTATCCTCCCTGCCAAAGCACAAGGGTTTTGTACAAATATGCCACCCTTTTTCCTTCCATCAGTAGCCAAAGTCAGCTGTGCCAAAGAAAGGTCCTTTTTTTTTTTTTTTTTCAATGCAACCCACACACCCACACCATGGAAGTTACAGTCATATTTTCCAGTAACCACAGAGCTGTGAGTGATGGCACGTGTGTTTTAAATAAACTGGGAGGAGAACTGATGTAATGCTCTCTGGGTTATGTTTTTCTTTTTTTTTTTTCTTCTTTTTCTTTCCATATTGCTCCCCCTCTTTCTTTTCTCCCCATCTGTTGGCTGCTATATGGGTTATTTTTGTTTTGTTTAAGATTTATTTTTTTCCTTGCTGCAAACCACAGTGAGGGAACTGTTGAAGAGGGCAGCTGTGGCACCTTGAGCTCAAGTACGGATGGATTTCTTTAAAGTCTTTAAAATTACAGGGTAGTGCAATGTACCAGCTTTTATGATCTTAATAATTTTTTTCCCATTTCTTCTCTAGAAGTGAATTAATTGTGATACTCTGATAGAGAAAGTGAGAAATAAATGCCTTTTTTTCTAGTGGCATACTGAACTGCAACTGTCTGTTTCTTCAGTGAGATCACAAAATAGTTTTGGAAAAAACATGTATTTCAGTTTTAGTTTAATGAACTGCAGAGAGACTTGCTCTAGAATGACAAGTGAAACCTGTTTTTCCTCTGCTGCTTTTCCTACTGCTGCTTTCAATGGTTAAATTAGTTTAACTCCTGCTTATAATGGTCTGTTTGGGAATATTTTAGGTTGTGTTTCTATAAATTTTCATGAAGAACCCCTTGGAAGGGCTCAAAAGTAGGTTTTGTGTATCTGTGTTTAAGAGAATAATTCTAAGTAAATTTCTATATTTAATGTTGAATTCAGCTTTGAAAAATAGGTTCAGCCACACAGCTTTGTGTGTGGGTACATGACTCACTCGCAGGTCTGCTCCTGCTGTACCAGTGCAGCATCTCTGCTCTCCAGCCCCACTTAGGAGGCTTCAAGGGATGGGTCCCAGTCCCTTTTGAGAAGACTGAATAATTGCTATTCCCTAAACAGGAATTCTGAGGTGTATTACGCAGTTGTGTGACAGGACACCAGGTCAGCTGGTCTCTTTGCAAGCCCTTAGCAAGTGGGAGGTGTCTTCAGTGAAGCTAGAGGAACTGAAGGGTTAAACCCATGCCATTTAGATGTCAAGGTTAAGTCTGAGCCCTGGAGGTGAGGATAGCTCAAGTTGCCTTGTGCTGGCTGTGGGCAAAGAGCACACAGGCAGACGGCCTGAATGGATGATCTGGCAGCGTCATTAGCTAGGAGCACCTGGTTTGTGTCTGTGCCCCGGCCACTCCTGACAGTGGCACTTAAAGTCATAGTCCCATTTTCAAAATAACCTGAGGATAGGGAGCCATCTCTGTTGGAGCTGATCTAACTGGGGGCTGGCATGGCCCTTCCCCAGTCACTCCTTCCCACCCTTCTCTTGCCCCAGGACCCTGTGTGGAGCTGATGTAGCTCTCTAAGCCAGCAGGAAGCCGACAGCTTTTTAAAATTAATTTATTTTTTAAATTTTGATAATTAATTTTCTGATAGGAAAGGTGCTTGGCTCAGCTCTATGTATGGTCAGGAGTGCGCCAGGGAGTGGGAGCACCATAAGGGTGTAAGTCAATTTGAGATGTGGTTGCACAGTGGTTTAATCCAGTCTAAATTGTGTCAGACAGGCAATGTAAATAAACCATTACTGTAGGGGAGGCAGAGAGAGATTCATCTTGCTTAAGCTGCTATAAGCAAGAGGCAGCTGAGGGAATGCAGAGAGGGAACGTTCATTTGCAGGTCTCTGCTGCAACGTGAAAAATACTCCTAGGAGCTGTTAGAACCAAAGGTCCTGTGCTGTGAGAAGGAACAGATCTCTCTTGGATGGTGCTGAAATGTGGGGTTTTTTGACAGCAGATAGAGTGAGTCAGGGCAGGAAAAGAAAATGCTGAATAAGCCAGGTTAACAAAGTTTTGACATAACTGTGGTGCCAGTGTTTTGTTCTCCCTCTCGAAGAGCTTGTCCCTAGAAAGAACTGAAATATTCGATACAGGTCCCTAATCTCATGGCCTAAGATCAGCATGTATAGCAATGCAAGCTAAGAGAATGTTTAATGTTAAAGGATACCTGCTTTGTGTAAAACTTTTTCTTCTTTTTTCTACAGCAGGGAAAAATCCAGAATTACGTAGTCTGGAGAGGAAAAAAAAGCTTTGTTTGGAAAAGAAAAAAGAACTAATCTTGGACTTTGATGTGTTACTAATTTTTTTAAGTTGTCTTTTCTTTTTTCTTTGCCCTTATGCTGGGAAAGCCTGCTAGTGGGAATAGACTAGAATTAGATCTTTTTGGGTGTCTATGTTGTGTTAACATTGAAATACTATGCCTTCAAGAGAAAAGCACACCTATTTTCCCTGACCACTGATAAGCACACTCTATACTTCCCATGTAGGTTTTAGATTCTTCCACAAGAAAACCAGAGTTATCTGAAAATACCTATATTTATTAGTCAGAGAAGTAGGAGGAACTAATTTCAAAAGAACACCTTTGCTGCTTTCAGGGAGTGGAAGCAAGTGCTGTTCAGCCCAAAGGAGATGCCAGGAAAGCAAGTGTTCTTGCAGCCTTTTAAAATAATCCTTACTGCTTTCTTTGTCAAAGTCAGCACCATCTACTATGTGTAGAGCAACAGCTCAGGAGGTGATGCTGTGTGGGGAATGTGGCATGAGCTTGGCAGGAGCTTGTGCACAGGAACTCCTCAGGGCTGGCAGTTATATACCACATTGTGATAAGAGTAGAAGAGCGCGGCTGTAAAATAAAAAAACCGGAGACCGAAGCACTGCCATATCAGTACAGTTCAAACCCCAACAGTTTATGACTGTTAGCAGTACTTTGCCCTGCTCAGTGCATGCTTCAAATGCTAGTCAGACCTGACAGTAGGCTTGCAGGTCAGTGTAATATTTCTGCAGTGTAAATGCTATTTATAAGAAGTTATGACTATAATTTATTTACTAGAGGGCGGAGGAGAGGAGCAGACAAAGAGGCAGTCACTTCATCCTGCTAAAGGCAATGACCAAACGGGAATAAAGTCCAGGTGTCCTTGAATCTGGTTCTTCCCCTAGCTTTTCCACTAAGCTGTATTTAGTTAGCATGACTGTGATGCTATATTTTTATAACTGCACCTCCTCAAGAGGCAGAGATGGAAGCCATGTGACTATTTCTCTCGGCACAAGGGAAGACTTCCTACTCCTGTCCTGCTTCCAAGAAGAAAGCAGTAGGTTTGGCGCTACCATTAATTGGGCTTGTGACTTCATAAATAAATAAAAAATAGTCACACATTCTTTTTATGAGCCAGAAAAGCTCTCTTTTTCCTCTTGTAGCACTGAATGAGAAATGTTGAGAATAGTAAAAACAGGAGTCAATTATTTTGCCTCTGTTGCTTTGTTTTGATACAGCTGAAGATCAGTTTGGAGCTCTGTGTTTTTGGGGTGGCTTTTTTTTCTTTTCTAAGAGATAGCATATGCATTTCAACAACCTCAAGACCTGCAGGGTGCATAGATTATGCTCTAGCTTATCTTTCTCAGGGCAAACTGCAGCAAACTCCTCACTGAGACAGTGCAAAGTTATAGCAGTAACAGACACATGTAAACAGTGGGGTCACTCTCTGGTATTCAAAACACATATAAGCTTTGGGTGTGCTGGTGACTTCATGAGCCTCCCTTTTAAATCAGCCAAAATACACTAGAAAGGAAAATAAATACATGCAAGCAGAATAATTTTGATCTGGGAATGAAGGTGACTTGCAGCATTAAAAATCCCATGTCTTTGTCCCTAAGCACAACCTACCTAGTGTTAGGCAGATTGGTTTAGTGACCAAAATAAGCATTAATGTATTTCCCATAGAAAAGCATGTCGCATGCAATAAATATTTTTTGCTATACTAAAGCAAGTTAGTTAACAAATGCTTTCTATCAGTCTATGGATATTACTTGTGCTGACAGGTAGATAGAAGACCTAGCCATCATTTTGACAAGATGATCCCAAGCTCTATTTCTTGCAAAATATTCTTTTATATGCTCAGTAGCCTTTGTTTAGCTAAGCACATGTAGAGAGAAAAAAGAAAGCCTTTTTTCTTTTCCTAACCTTGTCAATAACAACTCATTGTCCTGTTGTTTATTATACCTGGCTTTGTGTGAGGGCCTCTAGCCCTAGCTTGCCTTAACAGGAAAAAGTGAAAAGTGTGTGTGCATGTATGTGAATAAGAAGCCTTGCTGCAGACTGAATCCAAACAAAGAAAAAGACTTTTGAAGTCAGGTTCTAGACAAGCTGTCATATATAAATGCTCTCCTCATGGTCTGATTCTGGTGTCATTCCTCTCTAACTTAAGACAAACTCCAATAAAGCCAGTAGTGGCTGCTGCGAACTGTCACGAGGCCAGGCTGAAATACCATGATATTAACTGTAAAGAAATACTGTAATGCTTCTGCAGCTTTCAGAAAGTGTCCTTCTCATATTTTAGTAATGACATTGTTGTATTTGGGGTGGTTTAAGATGCAAGGGCTGATCTACTCAGAAAAGAAATTCCATTTCACCATTTGCAATTTAATGGAGTACAAAGAGGCAGGGAAAGCACTCTACATAAATACAGATGTCTCCACTTCTGAGGCTTTTCTGTGTTCCTGCTTCTTAAATGGGGATCAAGAATGATATTGTTCTGTGGGCTTGCTCTTTATTTACAATACCCTCTTTGAAACTAGATGTCAAAATGGGTTTCCTGGATTGGTTACTGAATTCTGCAGGCTGACACTCCACTGTGAACACTGGAAACCTTCAGCTTTTTCCTTAAAAATAGCCCAAGTTTTGAGATGTGAAAAGCAGCTGTATTTTGCCACCACGTGGAAAGGGCTTGTTTTTTTGCTTCTCTAAATTTCAAGTATAATGTTTGGACCAGGGCAAAAAAGCCTCAGTAAAACTCTCCTCTGCCTGTACTGGTAGAATTTTATCCATCCTTTGTGTGGCCATAAATGACCAAAACACAGAGATGAGCAAATTGAGCCCAATGGTTTTATAGATTCCTGAGCTCATGGCAATGAAATATTGTACAGTTAATGTAAATTGTCAAGGATGACAGTTTAACCTCCTAAACATATACACAGAGACCCTCTTGTTCTTCCTCAAGCTGTGCCACGTAAGTCAGCCTCGGCCAGGCACTGCACAACGTCACATACCTCATGTTATCTTTTCCAGGCCATCCTTGCTAAACCTCTGCTTTCCCTTAAAGGGTATTTAAACAGACCAACTCTTTTGCCAAACTCTTCTACTTAGGGTAAGGAGAGTGTCCCCCAGAGCATTTGCCAAGGTAAATGGAGCAAATAGTTTCAGTTTTAGTGTTACCAACTTCGATGCTGTTCTTGATCTGCTGTACATAGGAATACAGGCATTTCCATGTGTGCAGTGTCATACACAGCTTCCTGTGCTTACTGGATGTGAGAGAAGATGACTTAATGACAGACTTCTAGCCTTTGCTCCAAATGTTGTGGTTATCTATTTTTTTGTTTCATTTTAGTCAGACCCCTGAAGTAATTAGCACACCCTGTGGGTTTTTTTGTGTGGTTTCTATCTGAATACCCATGAAGGAGTTAATTAACTTGTTTGCAGTATCTCATTAATTCATTTTTGGCTGTGAACTTAATTGCTCCTTTATTACTGATGAGTAAAATAGCTTTAGGCTCCCAATTAAAATGGACTTTGATGGATGTATAAGAACTGGGCTTTCAGCTTGTTGAATAGGCAGTGGATTTGCCATTCTGCATCCCATTGCAGGCCAGGCTCCTTCATGGCAGTGCTTCTCAGGGACAAGTTTCTCCCAGTAGCAAGCTTGGCCTCAGAGTTGAAGCTGTTAATTTCCCCAGTGGGAGGGAAATCAAATGGGAGTGCCTATAAATCTCTGAGGGCAGATGAAATTCAAAGAATAGGTGGACCCACTGAAATAAAAGCTTATTACTGAGGTGGCAGATGAGCCTAAACTGTAGTTCTCTCCATTAAGAAATGGCAACTCTACTGAAGTCAGGTTCCCAGTGGTGAAGGTCTGGATTTGTCCCTATGGGCATCCTGAGTTTTACTGGAGGGCAAAAGCCATTTTCAGATGTTTGAGGACATATCAAATGTTTGTTCTTGAAATAGTTTTTCTTGCTCCTGGTAGATATTTGATGTGCTGGGGTGCATGAACATCAATTTGCTTTTCTGGGCTTAGATTTCTTGTAGGACAGTAGTACTTTCTTTGTAATATATTTTGAGACTACTGGATGTCAAGCATTATAGAAGAACCAGGAATATTAGTGTTGTAAAGAGAAATACCCATATTAATTTTAAATAAGAAAAAAAAGAGCTGCAAATCTGTCTCTCACTTCTCCCACACACCCCCTCTCTATGATTCAATGTGGAGAACACACAATTTATGTTCCCAGTGGTGACTGGCTTGGACCCAATGACCTTTGCAAAAAATCCATTGCCTGCATGGAAAATGTAGTAAAACAATGTAAGCGTGCTTACTGTAGGCATGTATATTTCTTAACACAATAGGGTCCTGAGACCAACCGAAATCTCTGGATTCTTCTGCAAGCAATGTTCCCACAGGGGAGCTATTATGATACTCCCTCTGCTGGCTCTCATTCTGCCTCCAGATTTTCCTTAGGAGACCTCACTTGGGCATTGATCCACAGAGAGCAAAATTACCATGTCTTGTTTGCTTATGTGAAGAGTCAGCACAGCCCAAAGGGTGGAGACTGTTGCCGCTTTGAACAGACAAGAACCAAAATTGTCAAGAAAAAGACATCTACTTTTGGATAAGATGATTACAGATAGCAAGTGAAAGAGCAAAGTCAAGCACTACTTACTTTCATACCTTTAATTGAAAATCTACTCAAACGCTGTTTGAAATGCTTTGAATACAATTCATTTTCAAGAGAATGAAACACGATCAGTCAGTCGGTTTCTATTCTACCAAAAGATCTAGATTCATAAGCTGAATTCCAGATTGTTTTTAGTACTGTAACAGCTTATTTGCTTCACTCATAAAAATCTGAACTCTTTCTGACTTTTCCTTAATGATGGCTTTTTGGAAGAATTTCTGTTTCCTGGAATAGTGAAGGCGGAAAATCCTGTTTGCTTTAGAACTAACTTCTTTTTATACTTTTCTCAAATCAGAGAGTCACAAGATGACCGGAGTCACTGACACATGAATTATGAAACAAAATGATGATGGAACACAAATTTAAACCAAATTAAAAGAAAAAAAAAAAAAAGGAAAGAAAGAAAAAAAGAAAATAGAAATGCTGACAAGCTTGTGGCAGTACAGTCTGCTAACAATTTACCAATTTACTCTGGAATTCTCTATGAAAATTTCAATTATTGTGCAACATATGAGATCTAGTTATGACTATGCTTTTTCCAAAGGCCAAAAAGAGAGGGGAAAAAAAGGATCGTCCTTCGATGATACTATGGCACCTCTGTCCCTGTTTTAGCTGATTGCTTAAACACATGCTTCATAAATATGTTTAAGAGTCTGCTGACCTAAGCTGTGCTTTGTTACCAACTTTAACCCTGGAGTTACTAAAGTTCATTATTGATGTCCAGAGGAAAATTGTTTTTCCTTCTCAGGAGTAACTTATCTTGCTGCTCCAGGTAGTGTCCCCTTTGACAGGAAAGGGGAGAATGTGCCTTGGAAGGAAGTCAGACTATGGTCATCATCTATGGTGAGGGGCCCAAATAGTAAAATTAAGCTTTTAATTTTATAAAACGGGAACTGAAGCAACAGGAGTTGAGGAGGAGAAGGGAAAGGAGTTAAGACAGCTCATATGGGTGCAGGCAGGCAAAGGACACAGCAGAGGCCATCTGGGGCTCTGAGTAAGCCTGATCCTGCTTGTGGCTTCTCGCTTTCTCAGGGTCTTCGTGAGGATGGAGCTGCCCTGAATTTGCACGTTGTTATGCTGGGTGATGCTGAAGGGAACTACTGCTCATGGGAACCTCAGTTTCTGGCAAGAGCTGCTTTGCCCTCATTCTGGCAGCTTTCTCTGGCCTGTCATCAATATCCCAGTGCCTACACAAAGACTGAGTGGAATGGATGATGGTTCTATTTGTGGTGCCTTGGCTCCTGTTTCTTCATAGGCACTAGATTACATAAGGAATCTCATTAAAAGTATTTTTCCATAAGGAAGGTTTCTTCTGACTGGGTCTGCAGTGGAAGTAGACAGTGGTACCCAGACCTGCGAGTGCCCGGCTGCTCTGTGTCTGCGGTGATGGGCAAATGTGACCACAGACTTTTGGAAGTGCTTTTCAGGAGTCTGGAGCATAAAGAAAGCTGTGAAGCTGCCAACCAAAATGTAACCCAACTGTCCTTGCCAGCCTGGACTCCACTCTTTATCAAACAAGGTTCATGATTATTGGAGCAACAAAGCTGACTTAAAATGGTGGTGGGGGGAAAAAGAGAGGTAGTAAAAAAGCTGTGACACTTTTTGTTTGAACTAGTATTTGCGGCTTTTGTGGGTTGTATTTGTTGATGACTTGGTCAAGTATCTTTAGGTGTGATTATTTTTGTGAGCAATTCCCTAAATTTTTTTTCTTTTCTGCTGTGTGAGTCCTACTGTGTTCATGGAAAGTGACTTTTCTCATAGTTCCTGCCCACCTTCTTGTGGAAACATCAGTCTCTTCTTGGTATTCCTAGTCCCATGCCTCTCCAGCTGTATCTGATGGGTCCTTGCTGCCTTCTTTGTGTGCTCTGTGGTATTTTTTTGCTGCTTATCTCTTACACACATGCAGCTCCAAGCAATAGCGCTCAAACCCTCCAGAAACACTCTAAGACACTCAGCACAGCTCTACTTCTACTCCAGCCCTGCATGTGACTTGTGTTTTGGGTGGTAACTCCTCTAGTTTTGGTTATCTACCTCATAAAGTATCTTCAGTGCTGTTTTTACACTGCCCCTGAACAGGAGATAGTTGTTGCACCCATCAGATTAACAGCACTGACAGAGACCACTTCATCAAAGGGACTCGGGGTAAGTCCAGCAGAAAGACAAGGCCAGACTATGGTGAAATTAAGGAATATAATCCTTGGTGTGTAGGACATTAGCTACCATCACTGTAATTGTGTTTGAAAGCTTTTATGCAGCTTTTTAGACTTGAGTATCACCACTGCTTAAATTTGCCCATGGGCATAGACAGTGTCCATGTAACTTGCCTTCATGCTTGCCTCAGACATCTACAGTTTCCTTGAATTTATGTGGCTTTGGTACAAGGTCTGAGGGCTCCCAAGAGGCTAGTGGGTAATGTAGGTTGGCCTAAATTCCACTGCAGTTAATGGCAATCTGTCCATGGGCTTGTGTAAGCACAAGGCTCATCCTTTCAAAGAAAAAGACAGTGAACAGACAGAACGGAGGTGCAGTAAAAAACATCCAAAGATGTTTGTCAAAGCAAAAATGTCAAGTGATATTTTTAGTTTCCAAAGGAAGAAAGGAGAAAGCATGCAATGTTGTAATTGTTAGGAAAGTTGTTGGCTGTACTATGAGAATTGTCTCACTTTTATGGTAATATCATTTAATTGCTTTTGAAAAATGGTGTACCTTGCTAATCTGGATGGATCTGGAGACACTGGGATATAGTCTTGTTTGGTATAAATTGGTGTAGCTTTGCGTGGGAGCTACACCCTTAGTGGCAGATAAAAATCTGTCCTTTTGAGTCTTTTAGGGGAAAATTTCAACAACTGTACTTCAGTAAGTCAGATTTTCTATATTGTGTCAGCCCCAGGCTTAATAGTACTCTTAAACCAGTATAAAAGTGGGGGATCATTGCTATTCTGATAGGAGACATTTGACTTATATACTAGAGAATGCAGTTCTCACCATGCTGTGGTGAAATTATTCAGTATGGTGTGTTTCTGCAACAACATGGCAGGGCTTGTTGCCCAAACAACTTTGGAAAATGTGATGTTTCCCCTCTGTCTTACTGTTATGACTTCTATGTTAGTACTGCAGAGTCGAAAATCTGGTAATAGATGCATGTAGTGTTAGCATCAGATCTGGGGGGTGTTAGAACCATCCCACTTCATGGAGCTGTGAACTCCTCACTATCTGTTTTGCACCTTGCTGCTATCATCAAGAGGAGGAGAGCGGCTGTTTGCAAAGCTGAGCTCTCTGTGTCCTGACCAAACCCTTTCTAGAAGAGCCGATTTCCTCCCCAAATGTTTGATCGTGGTGGTGTTGCTGATGTTCCAAGGACAGCTTGGCAAACGCCTGCTTTTAGCTTTCAGAAAGGATCAGTCTTTGGAAATTTAATTCTGAGTTCACTTATTCCTGGGAAACTGAGAGGCAGATTTTAACTGGCCAAAGGATTCAGACCTTTCATCTTGGTTAGTTATCCCTCATTTTCCCTTCTGAAATCCAAAAAGGTTATTTAGAAGGCAAAATGCTGCAGTGAAATGGGAAATAAGCTATAGTTGAGAAAATACTTTCTAACCAGATAACAACAGCCCAGAAAGTCCTTCTATGCTCTGGAATATTGAGCTCAGTTAAGCAAGGATTTTTTTTCCTGATAATGAATATGCTTTTTCTTGTTTTACATATTTAATTAAATCATGATGGAGAATATTAAATACATGATATTTCAGAAATTTATCCTGTTTTGCTGGCAGTCTTGGAGCCTCTTTTGTCTTTCAGTAAGTTTGCCTCTGACTAAATGTTTCTGATTACTTGGAACTGAAGATTAATTGCTGTATTCAACTCTACCCACCCATGCAAATGTTTCTGGGAAGTTGACTGTAAACTGGGCCATAAGCAACCAGAGTCCCATAGATTATGTCCCAGAGCCAGCTGCTAGGGTATTAGAATATGTTATGTTTTGTTGAGAGATAACACAATCTCTTTCCTGGATTTACAAAAAATACCTGGGGAAAAATTGCTGGTGAGAAAGCTGTAGGAAGACTGGGTCAGAGCCAGAAGAAACTCTGGATGGGAGATAGAGTTGTAATTATGGAAACTTCTGCTTGCCTGATGCCTAAGATCTTTGGATCCCCGGGCATGTGGAGCTCTCGTCTGTCACATATGTTTCTGCCCAGATGTTCCTGGGTCTCAGTGTGGTGGCAGCTGGGAGCCTGGCACATGTGTGCTGCCCTGGCCCTGCTGGAGGGTGGCCCTGTCTGCAATGTGCCACAACTCTGCGTGCAGTGCTTTGGTGGCTGCTGCTTTTAGAACACATTAGAGGGAGAAGGGACAATGCCCCCTTTAGAAGACCACTTAGTGCTTACAATGTTTGTCCCAATTTCTCATCTAATCTGATTTCAAAGGGGAATGATATTGGGTCCGACTTGTGATCCAGGAAGGATCCTGCTGCAGGATTGCTTGGAAAGGGGACAGCAATACTTCTCCCTGCATACCTTAGCCATGAGGGTTGACAGCATGTCTTAGTCTTGCTCTCTTTCCCTGGCCTAGCAGATGTTGTCTTATGCAAGGCACAATGATTTAATTGGCAAGGAAAGACATAGAAATCTCTTCTCTCCTTTCAAACAGGCTCCAGTCTGGGCACACAGGGTAGGAGACAGAGGACTGAAATCTCTGACCTTGCATTTCCTGTTTCTATGTAGTCTTGAACCACTTCTTTATTTTATCTATTAGAGGAGCTATAGTTGGCTATGCATTAGCAGAAAAGATGAAGTCCGGGGCAACTTTTGGAGGAAAGGGTGTAGTCTGGTATCTTCAGGGTGTGCTGTATTGATACCACGTCCAATGGCACATGGAAAATGCCCACCTGCCCTCTGCCCTTGCTTGTTGTGGGTGTGCTGGCATCAGCCAGAGCTGCTGGCATGTGGCAGCCACAAACTGGGGTACCAAATGCTGTTTGTTCAATGGTCCCAGAGGCATGGGCCTTTACAGTGGTCCTGAAGTCCACTTTGAGACCAAAACCCAGTTTTTTAATATTAAGAAGAAAAAAACCAATATCCTCCTTTTTCCTCACTGATGAGTGTGTTGCTGGAAGCTTTTTAATTTCACCCGGGTCTGAGGTTGGTGTTTCACCCCATGGAAAGCACAAGAAGCTCTGTCTTGAGAAGGTGGTGGTGGTGGTGTTTCTGACTCAGGGCTTCTTGCAAATGATTGCCCTGGATCTCCCATGTCAGGGCTTCCCTTGGCAAGCTTGCCTTGAGTTATGAGTGTCACTTGCTGTTCCTGCGCTGCTGCTTGGCCCCATGCAACGGGTACACCGCACAACCATAACCTCTTCCTCTGGCTAACAGTGGTAAAAATATTGCAAGGGCCAACTGTGGTTTATTTTCTTCCCTATTTCCTCTGAAGCCTTCCTTTAAATACCTGTAAGTTGCACAGAAATGATACATCACAGTGCATCTCTGCAATCAAGCATGTCTCTAAAGTGATGGATTTAGCAAGCCTGACATGTATCCCTTGGCATGCTTGAGGAAAAGACTATGGTAAGAAATGTCATGGGGGAGTGGAAGAAGTTGCTGTCCCAGCTATTTCTTGCTGCTTTTCCACTGAAGATTTCAGGTGGAGGTGGGATAGGATGAGTGCATACATCTCAACTGTTTCTGGGGGAGCAGCTGTGGTTCAGGCAGACTTTGTCAGGGGATCATGTCAGAGGGATTTTCAGTGGTGACACAACTGTGTCAGTCCAGTGGCTTTTCACCACGGAAAGGGATGTCCCTCCTCTTCCCCTCCCTCCCTGCAGTTGTGGTCCTTCCTCCTTGCACTGGGATTAGCACCTGTTGGTTCAGTTGACATGATGAGCAAGAAAAATATTAGTTTTTAGGGGACTGAGTTAAGTTGGGTTTGCTTGTGGTTTGTGTTTTGGGTGTTTTTTTTTTGTTTGAGTGGTTTCCCTCACCCCCCCTAGGTTTAGTGAGCTGAGCTGGCTCTGTCAGGCTGGGCAGCCTGTGCAGAGGTGGTAGGATTGGCGAGGAGGGAGGGTTGTCCCTTTAGTCAACAGTGGCTGTTAGACCAAGCTCAGCTGCGGTGGCAACCACAGCCTAATTAAACAGCAAGGGCTGTGACATGCTCAGCATTTTCCCCTTCTCTGAATACCACAGAGCTTAGACTGAGCAGCACATTTGCAATGCCAGGAAGAAATCTACCTCTGTGCACAAATTAAAACCTTCTAATTATCTCTTATTTTTATATAACACCTTTTATAATTTCTTTGCTGTGTATTTTTCCTTTTTTCCTCTGTTTTTGTAGCCACAGAGAAGAAGAAAAAACTTTTTCAAAAAGAAAAAAAACCCTCTCAGGCAAAAAATTTATGCTTATTGACTAATGCAACTAAATTAATGGAGTATTTTTGTTCAGTTAGGAAAATAAGACTTTCAAATAGTAAAAGAAAAGAGCTGGCGAAGATCATGAGTTCAGATGGCTATTTTTGCCAGTAAATAAATTCATGTCACTAATTTTAAGCCACTTCAGATCCACAGGTCAGAAAACTGGAAAGCCATTCCTTGAATTTTCAGATTCAGTTTATGGAAATAATTCCCTTTGTCCTACAATGAGAATTAGGGGATCCACTCAGCCATTCCTGGTGTTTTCACTGAAGGAGATGAGGGGGCTGGACTTGCCTTTGCATACGCAAAGGGCAATAAAACAAGCAGCCAAATGGTCAGAGAGGTCCCCATAAACATATCAAAGTTTAATGCTCAGTTTGCGTAGCAGGCCTCCTACGTCTGGAGAAGATGGGTTTAAGCTGTGCTGCCAGACTTGGAAGCAAGGCAGGCACAAATGCAGACTTGGGTTTCCAGTGCTGCTGAGAGGGCAGCAACAAATGGGAGAAGGAAGTAGACCAGAAAATGGGCAACATTTTATATGCTGGTTCATGAGCGTTTGGTATGTGAATGTTTATCAGCACACATAGAAAAGGGAAGATGTGTGGTGTTTGGTTTGCTTCTTTTTGCTTTCCTTTCTGCAACCCTATCACTTCACAGAGAACACCAGGGCCTCAAACAAGCAACAGCTTCTGCCATTGATGCCTATAATAGGACTGTGCTGGTAATAAATTACAGCAATGAGCTTGTTAGCAGAGTGCAGGCCTTAAACACTTGCTTAGTTACCGTAGCTATAGCTCCAGATCATCAAAGTGCTCGAGGCAACCCAATGCCTGTGACAAGAGAGCGTCCCTAACCCAGGCTGTGCCAGGGGAAGCGGCAGGATTTCCATCTCTTTGCCTTACAGGGCTGTTAGTAAAACCTCAGCAGCACTCAGCACAGCTCTGCTGCAAAGATAAGTAGTGACAGCAATTTTACCTTTTTTTTTCTTGCTGTTTTTTTCCCTGTATTATTTGACCTTCCACTAAGGTGTGTACTGAGTAGCTGTATATAGGAAAACCTGCCTCAACCTATTCTGCAGGCAGAGAACAGCTTATCTTCAGTCTTCCATGAAAAGACTTAGATGAAAGAGAAGATGAGAGCCTGTTTCACTCAATACCAATCAAAGTAATATAATATGTATTTGCTTTTCTCAATTACAGACCTGAAATGGGAGGTTCTAGGGGAAACTTTTTTCCTTTATTTTTTTTCCTCTGACAATCTTATCATTTTAATTCCACCTGCTATTTATGCATGAAGGAGGGGAAAAGAGAGAATGACAGCATGAAGCACTGTGGCCCAGGCTTCGAGCAACAAAAGCTAAGGAAATTCAGCAGCAGGTCCAGAGTTGCAGGCTGCTGCATGCAGGCCAGGAGGAGGAGGAGGCAGAGGAAGCAGTAACTCATAGCTGCAGCCAAGGGCTCCTTTGCTGGTGACATGTCAGTGTGTGTACACTTGGTGATCTGGTCTGGTGGCCTCACTTTAGCCATGGTTGGTGCACCTCTGACATGGGGCAGAACCAGAAAAACTGCCCGAAGGGAAAGACCAGGGGCCAGGCGGGGATCCCATGCCTGCATGGCCATGGCCGCAGTACCTCTGCTGCTTTGTCCAGGTCAGACTGTGGCTTCTCCCAGAGTGGTGCCAGAGGCTTTTCCAGCCCCCTTAGCATGTGGCCTTTGCAGCATGAAGCACGGTGAGGGAGTTGCCCTCCATGGGGCAGAGAAGAGGAAGAAAAAGTTTGTGGTTCCTGCTGGGAGTATGGGAGAACAGGGAGTGCCTGTGGTACTGGGAGGTTTGGTGTCAGTGAATGGGACAGGCGGTGCAGGGATGTCCCTGGGAGAGGCCTAGAGCAACTGAGAGATGGAGGGACCTCACAAGGTTATGTGACTGGAAAGGCAGCAGCTTGTGCAGCTACATTTGGGGTGACGTATCGAGTGCGTTGCTTTTGAATGGGTAAAACAAATCACTGAACTTGGCTGTGCTTGGAGAGATATGTCTGACCATCTGTGTGCTTAATTACTTTCCTTTTCTCATGTAGGATCTAGTCCAAGCTCCAGTGAAGTCAGAAGAACCTTGTTAACTTAATAGATTGTGCCATTTAGGGCCAGAATACTTTTTTCACAAATATTTTACAATTTGGGTGGTGGGCAGGAGGGCAACTGGCCAGCTTGGCTTCCTTTCCTTGCATTTAATATTGGTAAGTAAAAAAATTGTTCTTTTTCAAAATTATCTTTTTTAAAACCAAAATGCTTGTTTTTGCAAAAGTAGAGTTACTTTTCTAAAAAACTTTTAATTACTGAATAAAAAAACCCAGAAGTTTTTGTGCATTTATATTTCTAATTTATTATTTTGTTCTACCTCTCTTTTAGAAGCTAAAAGAGAAGCAATGAAAAGAGTAATTATAAACGTCTTTTTCAGTAAGAGGCTTTTGAAATTGAGTGTCTTGAAAGCCCCAAAGAAAAAAAAAATCAGTTTATACACTGTCACCAACTTCTTCCCTCTGACTTAAGCAGAGTTCATAGAAATTCTAGGTAGTCACCCAGGAGGAGGAAGAATCATAGAATGGTTTGGGTTGGAAAGGTCAGCGACTCCGACCTCCCTGCAATGAATAGGGACTTCAATTAGATCAGATTGCTCAAAGCCATGTCTGGCCTGAGTGTGAATATTTCCAGGGATGGGGCATCTGCCACCTCTCTGGGCAACCTGTTTCACTGTTTCACAACCCGCACTATAAAAGAATTCTAGTCTGACCCTACCCTCTTGTAGTTTAAGATCATTAACCCATGTACTGTTGCAACAGGCCCTGCTAAAAAGTTCCTATCTTTTTTATAAGCTGCCTTTATGTACTGGAAGGATGCAATAAGGTCACCCCAGAGTTTTCTCTGGGTAGAACAACCCCAACTCTCTCATCCTGTTCTCATAAGGAGAGCTGTTCCATTCCTCTGATCATCTTTGTGGTCCTTCTCTGGACTGACTCCAACAGGTCTGTGTCCTTATTTTGCTGACGACCCCAGAGGTGGATGCTGTTCCAGGTGG
This sequence comes from Orthonyx spaldingii, assembly GCA_013397795.1. NCBI lineage: Eukaryota > Metazoa > Chordata > Aves > Passeriformes > Orthonychidae > Orthonyx > Orthonyx spaldingii. The sequence continues at coordinate 305,547 of VZTJ01004489.1, forward strand.
GCTCTCACCAGAGCAGAGCAGAGGGGCAGAGTCCCCTCCCTCACCCTGCTGCCCATGCTGCTCTGGATGCAGCTCAGAACAAGTTTGGCTTTCTGGGCTGTGAATGCTCATTGCTGGGTCACGTCCAGCCTGTCACTCACCAGCACTCCCAAATCCTTCTCAGTAGGGCTCCTCTTGATCTGTTGAATTCTCAGCATTCATACAGGGAGGGGGAGGGTTGCCCCAATCCAGGTGCAGCACCTTGCACTTGGCCTTGTTAAATTCAATGACATTTCCATGGTCCCACTTCCTGAGCTTGTTCTCATCCCTCTGGATTGCATCCCATCCATCAGGCATGTCAACAGCACACAAGGGAATTCAGTTTGATCTTCTATTATTTGAAATCTGTGGGGAAAAATATTCTCAATTTGTTAGCATCCATCCTAAATTCAGCAGGTCACTGTCAATAGGGCAGCTCAGAACTGGAAGGTTTCTGAAGTCAGAGTTGCAGTATTTCACAGAGTGGGGCTGATGTGTCAGTGAACACATACAAAGATGCTAAAGAAGGCTACAGATAGATATCAAGGTCTTATTCAGTCCTAAAATCACTAGCCTGTCTTGTATATTCAAGCTTCCGGTTTTCTGTTTAAACCAATATTTATACAGAATGAAAATATTCACACTATAAAATTTTTAGTATATAAACCTCAGTATCCTCCTAATTATTCAGTCAGCTGTTTGGATGTGTGCACTGACAGGGACAGTATGAAGGAACAGTGGCTCAAGTGTTTTATAGTGTGAACGGTGTTTTTATCTGTGTTAGCAACTGTTCAGTAGGCAGCAAGCCCTTAATAATAAATATTTTTTTAATCCTGATTTTGTTTTTTCTCAATTCCTTATTTCTACAGCTTGCCCATCAGCTTCATGCCAGTTTTGGCCAGCCTCATCTGAGGGATCAGAGAAAGTAAAAACTGTCCAGTTTCTATGTGTGTGGGGTTTTTTTTCCCTACTGCGTGGCTTTGTTTATCGGATTTAAAAAAATTATTTCTATAAAGAGCCCTTCTTTGCACAGAATCCCTGACACCTTTAGTGGATTTACTGAGAAGCACAAAACAGGTTTTTTAACGTGTTGCAAAAATGCAGCCACCTCTGAGGAAGAAGGTGTTATTTTTACAGTTTGGGACAAAGTATAAGACAAAAATACCTGCCTGAACTCAGACCATGGAGCACTGGGAGGTGAATTTCTAGGATGTTAAGTTTCTGAAAATAGAGAGGATGTACAAGGTTTCTGTGTGTTATCTGAGAGATGGCATCTCCCTAATCCCGTTTCCCTTCTTGTAAAATCAGATAAATGTTTGGAAAACAGTATGCAGTCTGGGTCAGAATGCAGTTTTGGCCCTTGGTGGTTCCCTCTAAAATACTAATGAGATGGAAAATTATTGATCCTTTTGATGAGGTGTTTCGGAAGGGCTGAGCATAAAACTGCAGGCCCATGCTCAGCAAAGCACAATGAAATTTCAGTGTGTAGAAGGCTCTGCTAGTGCTGAGGTAATGAGGGACCCCACAGCTGTGTTACTCCAAGGTTTCTCATAGTAATTTTCCATGAAGCTATGGAAAAATATTTATCCTTCCTTCTATAAACATGTCTGTAAGAGATTTAAGGGAAGGCGTGCATGCAGACATACAGAGAAAAAGTCCCCTCACATAGCCATAATTAACAAAATGTCTGTGTTTTAATATTCTAGGAAGTTTCAAGAAAACCTGTGTTTGCTGTCACCCACTCCATTTTGGTGTGTAATTAGACACAACGTGTGTAGTAGAGAGGTCTCAGGTTCTTGCCCCCTCTGTGGCAATCCATGTGCTACGAGGACCATTTTCTGGAATAGTATAGATGAAAGAAACTGTACTTATTTCATGTTCTTCAGTAAGTCTGGGGTGTACGACTTGAAAATAAATGCTTATGAGGATGACCCACCTCTCTCTTTATTCCCTCCTTGCTCATGCATATCTGGATTTCTTGTCTTTCCTCCCGGGACTACTTTTCACTCAGTTCCTGCCTCCATGAAATCAGTGATATTACGTTGCAGCAAAGTCCTTTGTAATAGTGAGACTGGTGCTTTTATCTGCAGCTAAATCTCCCCAGCATCTTGCCAGCATGCAGAGTAAGGTAAAAGGGAGAGCCGAGCACATGCATACCCTCAAATGGAAAGTTGTGTTTATGTGGTTGTGGTTATGGTCGGACAGTAACCAGCTTTGCATTCCTGGGCATACACAAGAGATGTGTCTGAATTTTCTGAGTCTGCCAGTTCACTCAACATGATTTCAACAAAAGGTCTTTGATTAGGTCACAGAATGCAAGATAAGAAAAGGACTCCTTTGACCAGGTACTGTTTCTCTTGTTGATTCATAGATACAGGACATAAAAGGATGGGCACAGATGACTTTTCTGTTGGAGGGAGAATCTGAACAATCTTTCTAAGTGGGGATGAGCTGGCCATTACTGGATCAATTATTTCTTCATGCCCAATTAAGTAGGCAATGATGTTATTTTTCTCTGCAATGGGCAACTCTCCCTAAAAAAAACCCCCAAAACCCAAACAAGCCAACTACACAAAAAACAAACAAACAAACAAAAAAAATCCAGTCCCCCTCCCCTTCTAAACACCAACTAAATCTGTCCTGTAGAGCCAATCAGCCCTATAATATCAGTTTTGTGGAGAGTCATGCCACTTCAAAATTGGTTCCTGACCTGCAGTTGAAACAATACCATTTTTGAGATCTCCTTGCTTGACATCATTTTCCCTAGGTTTTAAATTCCAAGTTCTTTTCTGTTATATGTTTGAGACAGTGTCAAGGTGTTTCAGTGCCAAACATGTCATTTTTTGACTTAGAATAGGAATGGTATTTCAATCAATAGATGAATTGGGGTCATGACAGGACTCCTACCAAAAACACAGAGGCATGAACTAATTCAACTATTCGGTGCTCATGTTGTAGGCAATAGTATAGGAATAAGAAAGAAGAAAGGTCATACAGTGGAATTTTAAATGACATTTCTTAAATTTCCTTAATTAAATTTTAAATACTTATTCCAATGAGGCTTTCCCTACCATTAACAGAATTTTAAGAAGAAATTGTGGTTTTATCAAATCAGACTTTTGGAAAGCTGTTCTAACCATGTTTCATTACTCATCTGCTGAGTTTTTTCCTTTCGTGCTTTTGGAAAATGCTGGTCACAGGGCTTGTTTTTTTTTGTTTTGTTTTGGGTTTTTTTTGTTGTTGTTTTGTTGTTGTTTTATGGGGTTTTTTTTTTTGTTTTTTTTTGTTTGTTTGTTCTGGCTTTTGGTTTTTTTTCCTTGTTTGATTTTGCGTTTCTTTTTGACTGAAATATCAAATATAGTAGTAGCAGGATGCCACTAGGGGTGCTTGTCCTGACACCATGTTTTATTCCTGCTTGGAACTTTTAGCACTAGTATTATTAATGGGGATATCATGGGCTGCAGGCACATCCTGCTGTGAATTGCTGTGTTATGCAGGCCAAAGGGAATTGGCTGTTTCTGTACGAGAAGAATTATGCCTTCAGTGTTCTAAAGACATTGGCCTGGTAAGGAAGCTCAGGTGATGGAGTGCTATCACACTCCAAGCTAAGCTGTTCTACTGATCTTTTTTTTTCCAGTCCAGAACTTGTTGCCCTTTTTAGATCTGAACATTATTTTTGTTTCAGCTTCCAGACACTGTTGTTTTATGCCAAATTACAGATCTATCTATATGACCTCCATGCCTCCTGATGTCCAACCTGAACCTCCCCTGGCACAGCTTGAGACTGTCCTCTCATCCTGTTGCTGGTTGCCTGGGAGAAGAGGCTGACCCCCACAGACTCCTTTCAGGCAGTTGTAGAGGGCAAAAAGGTCTCCCCTGAGCCTCTTCTCCAGGCTAAACACCATCAGCTCCCCTAGCTGATCCTCATAGGACCAACCCTGTAGATCCTAGGTTGATCAGTCTTTATTACTGCTTATCATGTTTTTGTCACTTTCTAGTGTTACCTGCACTTGTTTTATACATATTTATTTCTTCCTTCAGGTTATTAATATGTGTATTGAGCACAATGTGGCCAGCTGCAGCATTTCACCAGGAGCACGAGTTGTGGCTGAAAGCCACTGTGCTGCTGGTCTGCACTGCCCAGTGTGAGCCTTGGGTGGGTTATGAAGAACTGCTGGTTCTAGTGGGACTCTGTAAAGCACCTTGTGAAATCATGGCCTTCTGTATGACAGAGATCACATTGCCACTTGCATATTTTACATATCACGTCCAAAATCTTGCAATGTAGTTATTATAGGGGCAAGAACTATATTTTGCCCGCCACAGAAATTCCCTTTTCTGCCTATGTTTGAAGATAGTCTCTGGGATCGTCATTCTCCCCTACATACTCTTTATGCCTGATGCTTCTGGCCTAAGAAAACTTGGCAGAGCTGACTACTGTTGATTCCAAGTTATGACATGTAACTAAGCTGGGGATCTTATTGCCACAAGGAATCAACAAACCTGAAGGCTTTAGCAGTATCCTGGAAAGAAAGAGAAGCTCATTTGTATGCAAGCAGATGAATAAGAACATCACATAATTATGTGAAGAAGGTATTGGCCAGTCATACACAAGACCTGCTTCTTTTTCTAGATTACCATCACTCCTCTTTTATCCCTTCCTCCTTTGCTTTTCCCTTCTCCTCCTTCCTCTAGCATAACATAGTGCTTCAGTCTGCATATGTTTTAATTTGTTCAACAGCTATATGATATCAAATAAAATTCCATCCAGTTCCCATTGTAATATAGAGAACTAGTCAATTCCTGTGACCCATATATAAAATTAATTCAGAGGGAGGAGTTTTTAGGAAAGAAATCAAACCGAGTGTTTGGTTAGCAGCAGAAGGTGAATGATTTAAGTAGGACAGTTGTAGTCATTCCTCTCTTCTTATGGGATTTACACCCATGTAACTGGGGAATGTGTTGAGCCCTGTGCCTTGCTGTCTGCTACTTCTAGTAGCCCTTCACTGTTATATTTGCTAAAGCTTATTTAAATATTGACCCTGTCAAGTTGGGAAGAAACAGAAAAGAGAACTTCAAGAATGGGACAAAATATGATGTAATAGTACTAAAATAAACATGGTACAGGAAAGGCAAGAAAGTCAAGTTCAGTGAAAGCTGTAGAACAAGCTGAAAATATTTGGGTGGAAGGTTTTTTCCAATGGAAAATGCTGATTCATCCAGGCCTTTGCAAAATGTGTTAATTTCAATAAACCTTATTTAGAAAGAGTGATTGAAAACCACTTCCATAACATTACGGTCTACCTTTGAAGATTTGAAATTACTGCAATTTTGTCTTTGATATTATTCAGGCTGTTTTGAAATTTTGATTAGCTGGGAATTTCAATTTCTGTTTAACTTTTGCTCTTTTTAATAATGGATTTGTTAATTAGCAGTGAGGGTTTTTATTTTTTAATAGAAATGCTGGTTTTTTCCCATAAAGAAAAAAAATAGTTAGGCTTTTCAAGTCAGTTATAAGGAGAGGGTAGCTGAGTAAGAGTAACCTGAAGGGAAAAGTCTACAAAGCAAGTAGAGAAAATCTTGTGTAGTGGTACCTCCATCAGTACCTGGTGCTGAACCAGGGATTTGGGTGGCAGGATCTCTGGGGCATGCAGCACTGGATGTACATAAACAGATTGGAGGGAGGTATTTTGGTGAGACCTCAATCCTGTGTGGTGGCCAGCAAAATCTGTCACTGGGTTTCAGCAGGAAGAACCTGAGCTTCCCTTTCCTTGTGACTTTCTTGATCTCAGCTTGCCATTTGAAAGCCAAGAGTGTGGAGGAGGATCCCAAGCGGCGACAGCCCCTTTCCATGGCATAGGATGTCAAACTTGCTTTCTTGCTTAATGTCTGGACTCTGATTCAAAATTTGAAAGAAGCTAGCAGGGCCCATCTGCCTGTGTTCCTGGCAGTCATTACATTGTAAATTCATGGTCCTGTGGGGCTCACTTGTCATTTCTGACCACTCAGGGATGACCATGCAGGAGCTCTACTAGAAACCACTGTGCTTCCTTATTGCCAGGACAAAGTGGGCCTTGAAGGCCAGAATAGGAAAGCAGGGTGAGAAGCAGTATGTTTTTGTAGGCTGGCTTCTACTCTGCTGAAAACCAGCCACTTGTCCTTTAAGATACAGGTATGAGCAACTAAAGAGGACCTGGGTGGGTGGCAGGGCTTCAAACTGTGGGATTTTGCTTGGGAAAACTGAACCAGAGAGAAACAGTAATTGCCAGCTAGTCATAACTGTTGAAGTCTGTTTAAATGGCCCTAAAGGAAGTAAAAAAACAAAAAAAAAGGTTCTTGTCCTAAGTATTCACTCTAAGGCTTGAAGCTTAGCAAAGTAACTATGTCCCAAGTCTTTGTTCAAAAATAGTAGGACTTTGAAATTATTATTTTACAGAAACATTATTGCATCAATTAGAGAACAGACTCTGCCATAAATTTTTCCACTTAATGGAAACAATTTTGGCTAACTGCCCAGGATAAGCAAATACTGAGAATTCAGGTGATGCTATATTACTTCCACAGCACATAGAGAGCCCTAGGTGTCCGAGTGACATGACTCAGGAGAGATTTGTATCTTGGCACCTTAGTTACAAGAACTCAGGTACAATGTTTTACAGCTATGATTTCTGTGTTCTAAGTCAGGAAGGAGGTTTTAGCCATAGTAACCCTCTGTAACCACTCTCCTGGAAGAAGCAGTACGTCCTGGAGGGGTTAGATGGAGAAATGGGGACAGCTTAGGTTGTGGTGAGGACTGTGACACTGCATCTTTGCTAGTAATGGTTTGCTGTCATGTGTTGGCCTGTGAACTATAGCAGATCAGCTGTTTTTCAGGAGCAGCAGAGCTGTCCTGGCAGGAAGGGTGAAAATCTGGTGTAGGTGTGGGAGGGAGACTTGGGGAACTACTGCAGAAGTTGCAGGGTAAGCCCTTTCCCTGCATGACTCAGTGCTCGCTAAGAGACACGGGGTCAGCAGCTACCTGGAGACACAAACACATTTATTGCTGCAATGGGGAGCAGCATGGAGACTGTGGACACGACCTGTGTCTGTGCCAGCAGTGCTGCTGACCTGTCCTCAAAGTACCCTCAGAAATTAGCATGAAAAAATGGACAGAGGCCCATGTTCCTGAGCTCTCTGGGAGGGAAACAAAACATGCCTTTTAGAAAGAAAAGCAGATCTGATAGCACAGTCTGCTGAGCCCAGCATTCCTGCTCCTCACAAGGACAATGTTCTATGATGATGCCTGTTGTACAGGAAGATGAGGGGATACATTAGTAGGATGATTATATCTGATTTGCTGTCACTTAGCATATGAAAAGCTTGCTGAAAATTGGGTAGGTAGTAGGAATTAGTTATGATGTTAGAAGAACCTGCTGAGCCACCTTTGTAACTACAGCATTGTCACAAGCAAGAGGCAAAGCCCAAGTGCAGGGATCAATCTCGTCTGCAGTAACAAATGGCTTCAAGGTGGTTGAATAGATTTTCACCAAGTTCCTGCAACAATCTTTTGTCTAATGCAGATTTGACCTCAGCCAGGGCTTAACCACCATCAAAAACAATATTAAAGACATGTTCTCCTGCAGGTCATGTGTAGACCGTGAAAACAGAATTTTTAAAATATGTCAGTTGGTATGTTTATTTAATGCTGGTTAAAAAGGTTCAGTCTGTCTAAAACAATATTTAAAACAATGGGAGTATACATATGCATTTTTGAAAACTTATTGCATACAATTAGTCCCTTTAGACAAAGGGTATAATGTATATGCAAAATTTTGCTACTTGCTAAGCACAGACTAGTAAAAATAAAGTTATTTTCCCACTGTTGCTGTGGCCTAAAGCTGCCTAGAGATTATTGGTAATTGAGATGGATGATTTCAGCTGCCTCCTTAACCCTTTTCACACCCGGTTTATTTTGTGCCTGGTGTAGTGAGCTTGCTAATAACCCAGTGTGAGGTGCAGCACGGGGACCTTCCAGCGAGCCAAAGGGAAGGCCAGGAAGGTGGCAAACAGCAGGAATGAGGCCAGCGCAGCAGTGCTGGCTGAGCGTTCAGGTTAGCGCTGCTCCTGCCCGAGCCCTCTTTCACAAGCATGCATTTTAATGACGAGCTAAATGAGCTTGCTTGTTTAATTGTGCGATGCTTTTGGCTTTGGTAGTGAATCATCGCCAGCACGCATCCAGGGGTGCTGGCGGTGCCTGTGGAGCGTGGGGAGCTCCTGGCAGGGCGCCGGGCATGCGTGTGCCGAGGGCTGCGGCCACAGCTGCTGGCCCTGGGGACCTGGCATGCTGTGAGCCCCTGGGACCCGGCACCCTGGAGGTGTTTGTAGCTTGTGTACAACTCTCTATGAGCCATTCTGGATCACCCGGGTCCCTTCCTGTCCCTACGCTTTCCAACTGGATGGGCGGCACTGGCTGGGGCCAGATGCTGCTACTTCAGTTTGTCTAACGAGCTTCGATTTTTGCTCCCCCTCTAAATGTAAATATTTTTATAGCTGCTAAAATTAAGTACAGTTAAAAGATGAAGGGAAGCAGGAAAGCTGGTAAGCCAGTTATCTGTTCAGCTCTGAGAAATCCCAAGCTTAGGTAAAGAGCACCAGTTTTTTTTCCCTGAAGTATATAGAAGAATCTCACCTGGGTAGCACAGGATGGAGGGGTGTGTGTTACACAGGGTTGCAGGGCTGGCTGGCTGGGGAGTTAGGAAAAAAAAAAAAAGAGAAATGGTGTCCCATCTGGCTTAAATATTTACATAGTTTTACTTGAGTAGGAGAAGAATATTTTATTTCAGTTGACCCAGACACAAATGGTGTGTTTCTTCAATTCTATGGGGCAAGGGCCTCCTTCAACTGAACCCCTTTTCCCTGCCACCTATATTTTCTGCTAAAATAGTTCCTCTTGGTGCTGTTTCAAGACAACTGTGTCCTTATTTTTTCTATCAGTTTTGAATGCCTTTGGACTGACCCTGTTGCCTGTGTAGGCAGAAACCAGAAGTTTTGAAAACCAGATGTTTTGTATGTGTACATGTCTTGCTTCCACTCCTTCAATACATGCACCTCCATCCCAACCCCAAATTTCTAGTGCTATTAGATTCTTAAGGAAGGGGACATTAACTGTCTGTAAGGATTATGAGCACATTGTTTTTTGTGCACTGTCGTTTTAGATTCTTAGTACTTGAAACCTATTTTATCTGCATGTGCACTTAACAGCATAAGTCATTGTAGACGTATATATTGTAGGTTTTTGCCAGCTAAAGAAGAAAATTAAACTACTCCAGAGCTTTCCCTGTGACCCCTTTGCCTTCATCCCTTCCCCACCCTCCTTTTTCTCCTTGCTTTTAGGAGTGCTGGTGAAGAATCCAGCATAAACTCAGCTGCTCTCTCCTTCATTTGTTCTCCTCCTTTAAATGGGATGTCTGTTGTGGTCATGGTTAGGACTTGGAAGCTGCCTGATCTCAGTAACAGGCTACAGCTTTCTGCTCTTCTCCTGTTACCTCAGCATGTGCAGCCCTTGCAGTGTTAAGGTCTGTTCAGGCATGTCAGTCCACCAAAGCCTGAGGTTAAACAGATGTGGCTGACTTTTGGGTTAATCTAAAGTTAAACACAGAGCTAGTAGTTGGATTTTTGATATGTTTTAAAGAAAAATATCCCTGATTTCAAATTAAACAATAAATGTTTTAGGCTGTGATTTTTGAATGGTTGATAGACATGGGTGCTTTTATTAGAGAAGCTTAGATGGACAGCAGCTCAAACACAAGCAGCAGTTTTTAGAGAGCTTCCCTTGATCCCAGGAAATAGAAATTCCCTGTCCCTACTAGAAAGAAGCATGTCTTGGCAAAAAAAGATGATTTCTTCAGGATCCTTGAGCTGCTGTAGCTTCGCAGGATGAGGTTGTACAATGTGGTGGCTTCAGTGGTAGACCTGGATGAAAACATTTCCCAGCCCTCCTCTCCTCCTGCCACTCCTGCGTCAGGCTTTCCTGCTCCCTTGTCTGTGCCAGTCAGCAGCCTGTGTGGTGGTGCTGATGGAGAGTGACCTGCACAGACAGACCCTGAATTAAATCTTCCCCAGCCCCCAGGTCTGTGGGTGGATGAGAGGGAGAGGACCTGCAATGCAGAAAGGGGACAGGCCCACCACTGCAGATGCAGGGCTGTGATGGTTTGCAAAGCTTGCTGCTCTCTCTATGGCCTGTGTCCCTTCTACCCAGCACAGAGTGGGAAAGATTCCTGATGTCTCCCAGGAGGTCTACCAAGGTCTGAGTAGGCAGCAAGGATCTCTCCTGTCTGTCCTTCCTCCTTTTTTCTTTTGGAAGCATAGTGTTGTGGTGACATTTTCTGATGAGTCAAAAACAGAATACACAAACACGGGGGTGAAGTGCTGAAGGCTGGATGATGCTGCCATCCTGCATTGGCTGATCCCACTCTGTTGTCCCACCCTTGCCTTCATTTACCTGGAACAAAACTGAGTCCAGTGGATAGCTGAGCATAAAAGAATAAGCAGAGGTTCTTGTAAGCAGAACAATGAAGAATTTGGCTAAGAAAAGTGAACTAACTGCAGCAAAAATGCATTTGGCAGATATATCCTTTCTGTTTACCAATATTATGCAAACTTATTCTAACCAGTGTTTCATCTTGCTCTGTGAAAGGTTAGAGGGAGCGTAGCTGAGTCTGGAGAGTACTTGTACATGATTTGAATATTTGGTATTTGTTTTACCTCTGTTGGTTTCTTGCAATGAGCTGTAATTTTTTTGCTTCTTTTTTTTCCTCTTCGTTTTTTGATACCTGCTTTGGGAATTCCCAAGCCACAAGAAACTTTTGCATTAGCTCTGCAAATGCTTTTAATGCAAATTGCTATGCCAGTTTTTTAGCATATCTTCATTAACGGATATATGTTTGCACAAGAACCTCAGTGTTATCCATGTTTGCAAACCTTCTGGAAGATGGAACTGAATTGTTATGAATGTTTGCAGTAAACTTATGAAAAAAAACCTTTTAACACTGTGATTTCTTGAACAAATATCTGTAAATACTTCTCCTTTCCCCTGTTGTACTATTTCCTCCAATATGCATGTAGCTAGGAAAAGCAACACCTTTATGTTTTTAAAAATGGAGCTTCATCACCTATCACAGGAGAGGATATATTTTAATGCGCTCAAAATAATATATTCTTTAAACTTTCACTGCAGAGCAAGGGGAACTCTGGATTATTGAGCTCAGATGCTTCTGGGGAGATGAAGGGTAAATAGCAGAGTGAATCCTGCCTGTGTCACACGATCGCTTACTGGAAATAAAACCTCTCTGTACTGGCAAAACAGGAGTAGAGTCTGCAGCATATATGATTGTCCCAAAGCAGAGAGCAGTGTGGAGCTGGTCTGGCAGCAAGGCCTCCCACCTGGTTTGTTCAGTGATGGAGAAGGCCTATGAGAGCCCTTTGGTAGGATCGTGGGTCCATGCTCCACCCTCCTGAATGGAGACAGTTCACCTGGGAAGGCTCCTGTCCTTATCGGGCCTTTTCTGAAATGAGAGCACTCCAAGTTCCTACATGCAGCCCTGTTTGTTCATAAAGCCCTCCTGTAGAGATGTCTATTGCAGCAGCCCATTTGTCTCCATCAAGATAGGAGAATTCCATGTAATTAGTGAAGGCTGTTTACATATTACCTACGGTCGTCCCTTAAAATTTGTCTCATCACATATGCGACACACTCTGTCTATGCTTGAATTGTTTGTTTGCTTTGACTAGCCCTCATTTACCTGAAAAAAATTCTTTTTCTAGTTTGGGTTTTGGTTGTGTTTTTTGTTTTCTTTTTAATTTCATGCCTTGGTATTTTAGAAATTCTTGAGTAGTCTTTGAAGGTCATTTCATGTTGAGGCAAGTGTAATCCCTTTTTGCGAGAGGGGAGACAGCTTTGAGTGTTTTTTGAATTTTTTTTCAGAGGCATAGTGTTTTCACAAAGTATATGCATATCTATCAGTCAGTTGCTTTTTAGCTTTTCCTTTGTGTCTTGCTGTTCAAGTCTCAGCAGAAAGGATGTTGTGTTGTCTGCCATGTCTGTGGTTTTGCCCTGTGTTTGTAGAGAGTGTATGTATTTACTATTTTGGTGAAATATATGCCTGTCCATTATTATGTTATACAAATGGGCTTTATCTGTTCAGCCCGTGTTGCTTGATTCCAAATGCATGATTTGTCCTGAGGAAATAATTTAATTCTGGCAGTACCTCCTGGTTTTTGTTCTGACAGGCCTTATCAGATAGCAAAGACTTTGAAATTTGCATGTCTCTTCCTTTTTGTCTGTTACTTCTACTAACACAGGTAGAAGTAACATTAAGCTTATGTGTGACCTGGTACGTGTGCAACTCTTGTAATACACTCTAGAAATTTTGGGGGTACTGTCAAGAAGTCTCCTGATTTATGGCCATTTTTTACTCAAATGGTTTTACTTAATCTGCTCAAGGCAGATGAACAAGATCTGCTGTTAGATTAATTGAAACAGGAATATAGAAATACACACTGTGGTTGTCAGGAAGGTTCCTTGATGATGCTTTTGGTCTTTCCAGACCAAGCTCAGGATATACATGCACAGCTGCCCCTCACACATGTGAGGCCCCAGGTCCACACATGCAGGAACTAAAACAGCATTTCACAGCACAACTTCACACATTAAGCTGTCACGTTACCCAAGGCAGAAGAGACACATCCTGTATTACTACAAAAGGACCTATTTAAAATTTGTCTGCTGTGGGTTATATCGTTTGCACTCTGCCACATGTTTTGTACTCCTATATGTGTTGCTAGGCAAGAGACAACATTATGAGACTTGTCAGAGCAGAACTTTTGAATTCATAGCATCAGTATTTCTCAATCACAACATTAAAGTGATTTCTCTAACAGAACACCTCTGAAGTGTGCTAAGATAAGTACTCGGTGTTTGGAGAACTGCTAGGGTAGCTTGGTCCACTGAATGTAGGGTAATGTCTAGAAATAGAGACCACTGCTTTCAGGAAAAGGTTGATGACAAAAGGCAGTTCATGCAGAGGAAGTAATAAATGCTGGACAGCCTTGGCCTATCTCTTCATGCTTAAGTATTGAACTTGGTGTCAAAAGTAAGTGGTCTCCTGTGAATGCGTGAAATCAGAAGCTTAGAGATCTTTATCATACACACAAGCAAAGAACCCAAATGCCAACAATACAAGCTAAGAAGGCTTTGACATTGCTCTGAGTACACTGGAAAAAGAAAGAGGGGGTCAGATCCTCTCTTGAACCATTGATGTGCATTACATGCTATAGACTCCAGAAGGACTGTGGGGTGGAAGCATGAAGGAGCCTTTGTAAAATTCCAGGTGCACTCCAGAAACATCTTCAAACTAAGGGAATGCAGAAAGTATCACATGCAAAAGGTTTTAATCAGCCGTTGCTGGGAAGTGCTTTGTTAATATCATTGGTGCGAAACAGATGATTTGCATTAACATCAAATCTCAAGAATCAAGCTGTGCTTTAGTGATGAGGACAGAAATGAGGTAATTCTGAACAGGACTGCACAGAAAGTTACGAATTAGCCTGACAAACATGACAGCTATGTTCCAAGAGAGTGAGGTAGCTCACATCAAACACAGTGTAAACAGAGAGAGAAAAGGAATAAATATAAGCTAAGTTTTTTGCAGGAACAAACACATAGAAGAAAGCAGGAAGAGATAAACAAATGAAAAGGAAGTTCTGGGGAGAACAAATTCTGCTCTAGTGAAAAATGCTCCAAGTACAGTGCCACCTGCATCAATTGTAGCAGATGCTATCACTACTGAAAAGTTTTGTAAGCATGTGTAGACAAAAAAAAACTCTGTAGAAGATAGTGGTCCAACTCTACAATAACAATGGTGGAATGCCTGTAAACCTGAATGTAACACCAGCGCGGGGCAGCTGCATGCAGACAGGAAACTGTCCTGTGGTGGGGGCATTATCAGTAAAGTCATTGCACTGTTAAAGGGAAGAATGTGAAAATATAATCAAGCACTGTAAATATTAGTCAATATTTGCCAATGAAAAACTCAAGGCAGAAGCCAAGGAAGTTGCAGTTAGTACTGGTGTTGCTACTCACCTACATATTAATACATTCATAACGTTTGTGACATGCACATGTATGGGACAGACAAGTGATTCATGTAATAGAGACATGAAGAACTCTAAAAAATCTAGTCTGAGCAGACATATATTGTGGTATCCCTACAACAAAACTTCTGAAAGATTATCAAAATGTTTTTGGAAGTCTGAGATTTCTTCCAGGCACTCTGCACCTGGAAAAAGATTAAAGAATTCAGCTGCTGTAGTGCTCGCCCCACAGAGTAATTGCTGTATGAGGTAGGAAAAAATGTGAGATATAGAGAAATTGGGGGGAGGAGGGAAGGTAACATTGCCTGTTGTAAAGTCTACATGGGAAATCAACATATGGTCATCATGGAAAGACAGCTGAGTTGTAATTTTGAAAAGCTGAGCACCTTGGAACTGCTCACCTCAAAGTATGTGTGGCTGGTGAACCTGTGGCAAAAATGAAAAGCAGCCCTCTGTGACACTGAATATTGAGGGTACTAGCAAATGGATGCAGAAAACACCAACCTTACCACATTTTGGGCATCAGCAAGTAAATGGAGGTGGCTGAGGACAGCATTTAAGATCAAAGATAAAATGATGATTATCAGGTCTGCTAATAAGGTATTTTAGCATATAGGACCTGTTACCAATGATATTTTTGTAGACTGATACAGGAACTGATCCAGAGGAGAGGAAGCTATGTCAAATCAAAACCTCAAACTCACCAACCTGTTGGAAACAGGAAGTTGCTCCATGGCAGTATGGAAGTAAGACAAAACAGAGTCTGTCTGCAATAATCTGTTTAGGATGAAGTTTCCAGTTTGTGATGTCCTGACCCCAGTAGTGCCAGTGCCATGGTAGATACCCACAGTGAATTGCTATTTTATACATCCTTGATCAATTTAAGCTCTCACAGTTCTCAGGTTCTTCCTGAAAGTATTTTTTCCTAGCTTCTCAGCAGCCACTTGGAGATTTGGAGGCAAACATGTATCATGGGATATTTTCCAGGCTTACTGCACCTGATACAATTACCTGTGCCACCCATAGTGGCACAGCCATTACTTACATAAATGTGCTGGTGATCCTGCTGTTTTCTCTGAAAGTTATACCAAATATGGTGCCAGTGAGATACTTCTTGAGATGTTCTTTAAAAAGGTTAGTTAGTTGCTTTTATGTCACACTATTATGATGACCAGAACTAAAAACTCAATCATGTTGAAAAAAAATTTTGGAAGTAAGTTGGGGGTGTTCTTTGGGGCCAGAAATGCAAATTTTGGGTACGGGGATCTTGAACTATTTGCGTCCTGTGGCTTTTAAATCTTCACATGTTTCTATTTTGACAGCTGTCTCTGCCCTCTATAATGCTACATTCATCTGTATGAAGGCGGTCTATTGTAACATAAACATAATGACGACAGGAAATGTAAGCACCTGAGGAAACTTTGACATTAGGCCTTGTGAATTTTAATGATGGAAATGTCTCCCCTGAGCTGGCAACGCTTTCTATACTTCCTATAAAGTGTTGCTGAAAAAGTCTTTATTGGGAAGTACCTGTTTCCTGCCTTAGTCTGGCACTTCCTTTGTGAATGGAAATGTGCTTGAGAAGCAGCCCTGTGTGCCCATGTCCCACCTCGGTTTGCAGTGGTCAGTATGGTCTGGCAGCTGCCACTGTCAGACCTGCTCTAAAGAACTGCAGGCTCCCAACCTGGTGAGTCTAGCTGCAGATCTGCTTATCTGCCCAGGTCTAGGAAAAGAGTGAAGGCATCCGAGCAAAAAATGACCATCAGCCACAAGAAAACATCTCACTAAAGTTTCTGACAGTAACCCCACAAGTCTTTTAGGGAGAACAGTGTTTCAAATAAAGTGTAGAGTACTATGAAAGAGACTGAGTATATGATTACCTGGTGTAAAAAGAACTTGTAGAAGAAATTGTGCAACTGAGATTGTGAGATCTCTGGCTCGATAAGAGAGTAAGCCAAGCCAGATATGGGCTAGTGTGGGGGCAGTGACTGGAAAGAATTGTGGAACAAGCCACTCAATGCAGACAGACATGTAAGAAGGGGATGGACGTAGGGAAGGAGTTTCACATGTCTCCCAGAGTTATCACAATGAACAAAAAGTCCAAGATAATATCATCTGAAAGCAGCTGGATCAGTCTGTTGAGAGCAGAAAATATTTAAGACATATACAGTGAAGCAATGTATTAAAATGCTGGCGATGTCATATTCTTGTCATAATAACCCCGGTTAGCCAATACCTGATGAGCAGTTGTAAAGCATGATGCAATGAAGCCACGGGAAAAAAGATAAAGAAGTACACAGAGTTTCTGAAAGGCCTTGGAGACCTTTTCACCTGAAGCCATATGAATTGCCTCATTGTTGTAAATTACTGTTTGGATTTTGGAAAATTGGGTGAATTGTTAGATGGTGTTACTGTGTCTGTAGTGGACAGATCATAAAATCATAGAATGGCTTGAGTTGGAAGAGGCCTTAAAGATCATGTAGTTTCACACACACACACCCCTCCACACACCCCTTTCCTCTCATGGGCAGAGACACTTTTCACTAGACCAGGTTGCTCAGAGCTACATCCAGCCTGGCCTTGAACACTTCCAGGGATGGGGCATCCACAGCTTCTCTGGACAACCTCTTCCAGTGCCTTACCACACTCACAGCAAAGAGTTTTTTCATAATATCTAATCTAAACCTACTCTCTTTTAGTTTGAGTTTATTCCCCCTTGTCCTGTCAATACATGCTCTTGTAAAAAGTTCCTCTCCATTTGTCTTGTCGGCTCCCTTTGGGTACTGGAAGGCTGCAATTAGGTCACCCTGTCTCTTTTCCAGGCTGAACAAACCCAAGTCACTCAGCCTTACCTTGTAGATCAGTGATACTTTCAGGTAATGTGGTGTTTCAGACTTTGACTTTTGATTGGTGAACTCCACTGTGCTGGTGTTGAGTTTCAGCAGTTTTCTTGGCAAAGAAACATTGGTTATAACACATGGTTATTGTCCATTCTACAACCGTTCAAGTGGTGGGACTAAACCTGCATTTTCAGGCTGCTAAGGTTTTCCTAGACAAAGCTGCAGCAAGGGAAGAATATAGATGGAAAGCTTTTCTTGCCCAAAGAAAGTACTTGGAGAAAATATAAGAGCATCCCTGCTGCAAAAATTGATGTCAAGCTGTGCTTGGACTTTGGTGCCTATTACTCAAACTTGCAACAACTGTCTGAGAAATAATTGTGTCTTAGTGCTACGTAGAGTCTATTTAGACAAATATTCCCAGGTTCTGGATGGGTGGTTCCCCATGAAAATCATTATTTTTTTAACCTTTGACTCCTAAAAGATTAGCTTTTAAGGACAAATCTAGTTTTTCATGCCTCAAGATGCAGTATGTACTGGTTTGCAGAGGGTGAAGTGTAGGGGACAAACTGTAGTTTTGCTAATTTTGCCTACAAGACAAACGATAAAAGAAACTTGAAAAAATGATGTGGACTCACTGGTGAAAGAGGAACAGGCCTCTCGGAGCAGAATTCCAAGAGTTCTGGGCCTCACAGAGACATGCATATAGTGGGCAATCAAAACTCATGGAAGTTTTTTTCCTTCATCCTTCAAACTGGAATGTGTAGTATTTCTGTTTATACATGCTAGTAATCCTTCTGAGTTCAGAGACAGCCCCTTCCCATGAACAACTTCTCTGGGTTGAAATTTCATTTTGTACTGCTTTACCCCCTTAGATAAAGGGGAGTTTTCATCCACTTGTTCATTAAGAGCACACACAGCTGAGGTAATGGCCAGTCCTTGCAAGTGTCTTTCCAGGCTGAAATAGGCAGCCCATGAAGTTGAGTTGGTCCAAGTGATTTGTCACTTTCTTTATGAAGCTGTTTTGGTCTCTACATTTCTTTTCTTTCCTTTCCTTTTCTGTTTTTGTTTGTTTGTTTGGGGTTTTTTCCCTTTTTTTCCTTTTTTTACTTCCCTGACCCTTCCCTGTAAAAACTTAACAGCAACATGATGGTGATAGTTTGCTTCCCCCATGAGGGTTTGAGTGGATTAATTAATTAATATATTTTAAATTTTTTAGATTTTGAAGGTGAAATATATACTTTAGGTTTAGTCTCGGACGAAACACTCTTATTAATGAGAATATTATTCTGGAAGTTCAGCACAATATGCAATATTAAAAGACGCATTTATAGTAGTGCAGTTAGTTAATATTCATGGGGTATTTTTCAGCTCATAAGTTTGCAGTGAATTCAAAGATGGGAAAGAGAATAAGGGATTAATGTAGAACATGGCAGAATGCATGTTATGAACTCATGTAACAAGTCATTTTGCCACTATAAAACCATCTTCAGACAGCTGCAAGGATTTTCATGTACTGGAGCTGGAACAGAAGAAAAGGAACAGATCTTGGTAGTTTTGCTGCTATAATAATAATAATCCGTTTTCCCTTCCAGGCAAAGCCACAGGGCTAGACCTTGCTTGTTGTGATGTTTAGTCACCTTTGCACTTTATCTTACCTGCAAATCTCAGGCTGAGAATCAAATTGCAGCCCTCCTCAGCAGGTTAAGTCACTGTGATCCACCTTCTATTGTTAAGGAGTCATTGCTAAACCAAATGCAGGAGGAAAATTACCTGTCCTGGGGTGAAAAGCAGAAAGGCAATGCTGTCCTTCTGTCTTGGGGAACCTGAAGATGATGAAGCAGGAGAACTCTGATTTTATTTTTGTTTTTAGCGTTGGGAACCAAACCTGAGGGGTTTTCTTGGGTTTTTTGTTGTTACTGTTTTTTTTTATTATTATTATTTTTTGGTTTTTTATTTAATTTCCCCCTGCTTTCACAGCAACATTTCTTTGCATGTCTTACATATGGTCTGAAACCATGACTTCTGTGCTTTCCTTTGAATTAATATTTAATTCCTTCTTAAACATTAACTGTGGCTAGAGTTGATTTGTCAAGCAGGAGTGCTGTGCTAATAACACTAATAATTTTCTTTGAAAAGCATGGGAACAATATGGAGCACTGTACATGACTGAAAAGCAAACTGTCTCTTAATGGCACATGTTACTGTTTCACAACACAAATGTTTTTTTTGCTGTTTCTTCTGATGTTTATAAACTTTTTCTGCCCAAAGTGCAATCCATGAATATGCTGTGGTGCACCCACGTCTTGTGTTGTCACAACCTTGGTTGTGAAGCAAAGCTGTGGAGATCAATGTCCTCTTACTCTCACCAATTCATGGGGTATTAAGTGCAAGTCAAATATAAATATATATATGTAGCTATAGCTACCAGATGAATGGCAGTTGGCACAAACATTTCTCAACCACAGACATCAGGAAGAGTTTTTTTTTTTTTTAAGTTATCAGACACCAAAGACTGCATGGTCCGATTCATATTAACTATTTCTGCAGAGGTGTCTGTATTGCCATGGTACCCTTGAGGTGGGAGCCTGAGTCATCTCACAAACCCTCCTCTATGGGCAACAGGCATTTCAGGCCTGGGGCTGTGGGCAGCAGAGGCCAGAAGAAGACAAGACCCATTTCCAGATGCTCAACATAGGCACACTTCTGCAGCTGGGAGCAGGGAAGGTATTTTATGCTGGAGGTGTCTGCCCTGTTAAAGTCAAACCCATGCAAGGAGCCTTATGGTGGAGAGGGAGATGGGCAGGGTTAATGATTTTTTGGGCTTCAGTTGCTATGAAATGTAGTGAGGGGTTAGAGGCAGTTTCCATGGAACCCAGACCCAGTAATGGTGGTTGTGTTGGGTGCTGCTGGCAGGAGAAGGTTTGAAACCACCTCTGCTGACGTAGCTGTCTTGCACCATCCTGGACACCAGTGCTTTGGGCCATTATGGCAAAGCTGTGAGAGGTGCCAGAACCAGTGCTTGGTGCTGTCACCACTCAGATTCTCAGAGCCTCATGTCCCATGTGTGCTGCTGCCACCAACATGCCTGACTGAGCCAGAGGGGCAGCAGCATGGCACCAGAGAAGACACTGAGGACTGGAGGAGTGCTGCTAGAGTTGGCAAGGAGAAAGATGCATAGTGGTGTGACCAAAATGTTGAGGTAACTGCTCTTCCTTTTGTCAAGGAAGGAGTGTGTACACTGCAGTCACGTGTCCTTGCTAGATGTTGACAAGAAATGCTGAGACTCCACTAGGGTCTCCTCTGCGAAATTCTTAGACCCACCTATTTTGGGTTATTTCTTCTCTAGGGAGTGATTAAGAGTCTCATTAGTGCTGCAGTCCCAGAGACCTCCTGACTGCTCTTGAATGTCCTTCCTTGCACTATCAACATGGAGAGGTGTCTTTCTGTGAGGAATAATGGGATAACCTGCCTGTGTTTATCAGCAGCTGGGAGAGGAGAGGAGACGCCCTCCTGGAGGAGGCACTGAGGAGGTGGATGTGAGGCAGGAGAGGGTATTCTGGGTGGTGGGTAGCCAGAAGTAAGAAAAGTCTTTTCTGGACACGCATGGCTGGTGTACCTCTGCTCCTCTTGCTGATGCTGTTCTGAGTACAGTTAGCACAGGCTTTTAACTCTCCACTGATGCAATTAACTTCTCCTAGATACCTTTTCTGCAGGGCAGGAATTGTCCTAATTATTTTGTGGTTCTGGCAAAATCAATTTTTGTTGTTATTCCCCCCACATTTGCATAGCAAGCCATGCTGACCAGTCAGCAGCTCTGAAGAAAGCATCCCAGAAATGCTGCCCCTCCAGTTCTGTAAGCCTGGGTGCCTACCCAGTTTATCTCCTTGGATGTGCTCACCCCACTGAACTCCACTGTACTCTTCTTCATTCTTCAACAGCTCTAGGAACAGAAGATGTTGGAGCAAAGGGCTCATTTGGGAGTTTGGTGCATTCTGTTTTGCAGGATAAGTGTGAACAGAAAACTGGGTCATTAAGTATTTCAAAAAACGGAGAAGAAAAGATTGAAACTTCCTTCTTAAACAAAGCCCTGAAACTCAGACACTGCTTTGTAGTCTCCTCCTCCTTCTACCTTGTGAAAACTATACCAGTCCAACAGGATCCTTTACTCTTCACCTTTTGCTTCCGGGAAGAAAGAGACATGCAGAACTGGGAAGGACCTCTAGGGTTAATGACTCTAGGCACTCCTGTCTCAGCAGGCAGGTTGCATTTGAGTGATCCTTTTCTTAAATTCATGAGGTTTTTTCTAAAAGCAAAGTATGTTTGGGTTTTTGGGTCAAAACCCTACAAGGAAGCCAGGGCACCAGCACAGTGACTAGTACCTCTCTTCTAATTTTTTAACGCCACCAGCCCTCCCAACATCCAGTTGACATCAAATGTCAGCGTTGTCCTGTAGTTTTCTCTGCCTGACAGAGGTAACACTGCTATCTCTCGGCTTCCAGAAGATGTTCCACTGCACACCAAGCTGAACTGGATGCCTGGGTGCCCCTTGCTCCCCATGCCTGCTGCCCAGCCGAGCTGTCTCTCTGCCTGACCTCATTTGCGTGTTGCTGTCTCTGCCAGCTCCCCGCCCCGAGAGGCTTCCCCTTGGCTCACACCAACCTGGTGTGCAGGGCAAGGACAGGTAGGAGGAGTGCGTGGAAATGTTCTTGGTGAGGAGGTGGGCCTAAGAAAGCTTCACAAAAAGAGTGGTACTCACGAGAGACCAAGGCAGGTAGAAGGCAGGAGGCTGCCTTGCCTATTAGACAAGGCCGATGCAGTATGCGCAGTGCTAAAGTGAGGTAAAAATAGGCAAAATCAAGGTGAAAATAAGGGCAGATGGACTAAAACTCAGCCTTGGGGAAAAGAGAGCAGGCTGTTATTTATCCTGAAAGGACAAGAAACACCACAAAAGGCCGAAGGGCAGCACAGTCAAATCGGTAGCCAAGGAGAAGGATTTTGACTGTTAAACCTCTGTGTTGTTGCACTGACAGATACATCGCTGCCATGCAGCAAGCTGTGTTTGTGTTAGGCAGCAGGTATGGGATGACTGTGCGCTGTGCAATGCCAAAGTATAAACTTCTCTCTTTCTTTGTATAAAAGCTCCAAGGATATCCCAAACATAAGACCCTGCATTTCAGATTTCTCTGTTTAGTCTGTGTGCTATAATTTAATCTAATATGACAAAATATTTGTAAGCACGCATTTGGTTTGTCATGTGTGTTTTACTGCTGATCTGAAGCAGAATTAGCATCCTGCTTCTGATGCTCTTTCCTTAAAAGAAAGAAAAAAGCCTTCCTCTCCAGTGCTGACCTGATCTTTTGCTAATCTATGGCGATCAAGTTTTACGACCCAGGGTCACACTAATCCTCGGTGGTCATGTAGTTACTATAGTTTCACTGATAGAACAAGGTTTGCACACTGCAAAGCGATGCAGGGTCTGTTTCTGGCCAGGGTAATTCTGAATGTCTGCACAGACCCTGCTCCGACCTCTCAGTCTCCTTTGTAAATAGATTCGGTGACTCTTTGAACCAAGGAACGCCCCTTTCCTGGTCATTCATCTCTTTCTTCTTTGCTCACATGCTTCTGGGGGGATTTAGTGTGGTTCTGGACTCAATTGGACTTTGGAGACTGAAGTTGCACGGTGGGGGTAGGGGTGGGGGAAGGTAGAATTTGCTCAGGTTTTGCCCCTTGCTTCATAAAAATTTGTGCTGTTATTTACTTCTGTATAAAGTAATCTTCCTAGGACAAAGGTTACAGTAAAACTGCAAAACCATATTACTGGCAAACTTTATAGACTATGGGTGCAGATATTGGTAGGTCAGCACTGTCTTAAAAGCTCAGCCTCTACTTTTCTTTCTTCCATCCAGTAAACCTTAACATACCTCAGACTCACCATGTGTCAGATTGGAATGACAATTTTTACTTACTTATGAATCACCAATGAGTCTTAGAAGACAGAATAATACCATATTGATTAGTGTGGGGTAAGGCAAGCTCAGGTTATCTGCTGGGTTTATCTTCTAACTGGCATGTATGCTATGAGTCTGTTTTATGCTTGTGAAAAGGAAAACTCCATCAAAAAGTGTGATATTTCTTACATAAATACTGTCATGGCTCTGCTGGCAACAGACTGTAATTTATTAGAAACCCATACAACTCCTAGAGTTCACTTTAAGTTCTGTTAATTTTTCAATCCGTTGCTTTAAATTAAGCTTAAATTTAAATTCACTGGTTCAGACTGCACTGAGAAAATCAGCATTCTCAATTGGTATGCAATTTTCTTGTGTGCTTCTTACCCGCAGGAGGAAGAGCCGAGGGGCTTGGTGTGGAGCAAGGCACAAGTGATACAATGCACGGCTACTTAATGTGAAGGTCCTGCTCAGTGCTGGGCAGGATTTTTTACATGCATGTTCCCACCCTCCATCTCTGCCCTACGACCTGTAGAGGGGGAAGCTGGGCAATGCCTTCTCGTGTTTTGTTTGCCCTGCAACTGGAGAATGTCCTTCTCCAGAAATGTCAGCCTGTGTCAAGCAGCTTTCAGCAGCTCTAAATTTGCTAATGTCATTAACTTACTTTAAATGCATTTCCCCTTTCAGAATCTCTGCCCTTTGTCAATGGAATGGAACTGCTCTCCTTTTGAGTTTGAAATGTGGAAACCTTTCTTCTCACTTGCCAGACGAGCTCTATGTTGGATGTAGAAAATGCAGTTTGATATCTCCAGCAGACTGTCTCCTCTCTGTTGTGTATCTCATCCTGTAAACTCTTCTCAACCTGGAGGCAAAAGCTGAAATGTCACAAAGCAGGCAGCTGCTTCTTCCTAAAACACCTGTGAGTCAGTCCCCAGTGGGCATGAAGATGAAGATAACCTAGAAGACTTGCAGGGGCAGGCTCCATTCATCACCTCACAGTTCCTTGCTAATCTGTTTTAACCCTTCCAGACACTTTTTTCCTCAGTCTTAAAAAACAATTCAAACTTCTTTTCAGTCAGGAGGACTGTGCTGACCACTGGATATAGGAGGAAGCTAGGGTTCAGGAACATCTGATCTGAATCTTAAACTGGCATGCATTTAAGGTGTCTGTGAGCTTTGATTTCAGTGAATAATGACAGCTCTTCTTATTTCCATTATTGTGAAAGGAGCTAGTGACACACTGGACACCTGACTACAAACTAGCGTTGTTGTACATTGTCTCCTTGGTGATGCAGTTACCTTTCAGTAATAATTACACAGCATTAACCATGATACACAGATAAATCACTGAATTATTTTTAATATCTTGGGAAAAGTTCCACAATTGTCTCAGATGCAACATAAATATGCTGTTTAGCTGAGCAGCTTACAGAGATCCTGCTTCTGCCCCCCCCCCCCCCTTTTTAAAAAAATCCATTATCTTCCATACTTCAGGTTAATGAAGGTGATGTACTACTTGGTGGAGAAGAAACCGTTGTAAACTGTAGTGTTATATGCACAACATGAGTTCATGTGTAGTTTTAGAGGCGAAAGCCTGTTTGCTGAGACTTGATACAATACTCCTGCTCTTTTGTTTTAGTGTCTTGTAGCTGAGCTGTCTCTGGAGAGAATGAAAAGAATTTAGGCAAAAGAATGAAAAAGGCTGGATTGCTTAGCCATGAAGTAGGGCCAGGCTGATATAGGATACCACTGCCCATTGTACCTTCAGGCTGCAGTGTCAGCCTGAGGGTAAGTGCAGTTTGCTTCGCATCATGGGGCTTGAAAGGTTCTGATTTATAGCTGTGCTCTACCCTATGTCCTCGCATTGTAAAACTTATTCTTATAGTTCAATAATTCAAAACCCACCAATTTTGTCCTTTTTTTTTTTTTTTTCCCTAATCCTGTGCATTTGAGGTTGTGGACATGCGCTCTTGATCATGTTTTTCAGTTATTTGTCACAACCACAAAGACTAGAGCAGTATTTGTTTAGAAACAATCCATCCACACCCACTCCCCAAACAAAAGCTGAGTAGCTTACCTCATTATCTGGATGCAAGGTTTTAAGAAACTCCTGGAATAACATGAGAATTACTTTAAATGGACATTCAAAATGAGATTTGTACTCAAGTTCATGGCAAAACACCTGTTGTTTGATACAAAGGCCCTGACAAGCAATGACACCAATGGCTTGTAAAGCCTGCAAGATGCTTTAAAAAAGTTCTTACAAGAAGTTGGGTGGAAGCATGACTATTTTATAGAATTGTTTGGGGTTTTTTTATCTTGCATTACTCTCTCTGAATAGCTACTCTTCACAAGAAGTGAACTAAAATCTTTTTGTTTTGTTCAAATGTTTTCATTTAACTCTTTGTTAAACAACTATTTAATTCCTCTCATAATTTACTTTTCTATCCATGGATGTAAAGACTTGGCAGATATATTGACTAAAAATAGATTTTAAACCCAAGAAATGATTGCAGTTGCTAATGTAGCATTTTTGTGTACATGGAAACTTGGGCCACTTTTGCAGTACCAATAACAAAGACCTTGTGATTTCTTAGAACAGCACAACTTACAGCAGAGTAGTTTGCTCAACTGACAAAACTATGGTCCCAATTTAATTGGCAATGATGATTTTTCCTTGGAAAACACTCTTATTTTTCAGTGGTGGGGACTACCAAAAGGGAGAGAGAGAGATATATCCATACTGTCTCATGTGTTCTTTCGGACTAAACATAGGCTTACAAAGAATACTGAATCTGATGCTACTCATAAATATTCCCTTTCCTCCTCCTTTTCCCTTTTATATTAGAAATGATCTTCAGTAAGGGCAAGCAATGGGAAGGTTGAAGCACAGGAGAAAGCAATTGAACAATGACTAAATATAAGAAAATTTCTGATACTGCGTGTGTTCTGTCTTTTTTTAAAAAGCAAGTATCAAATCACACATCAAGATATCCATCAAAATGAGTTACAACAAATAAAATAACTGTGTGATAAAAGATAATTACAATTTACAAAGCAGCCTACTGTATGGGAGGGTGAAAGGAGGGGATAAAATTTCACTGAAGGTGAGGCTTGTAATTTATTTTACAAGAATTAATATGGAAGAGTCTTAATCTGTTACAAAACATAATGAAGTTCATTAATTAACACATGATGTTAATAAAATATAAATAATCTCATATTATTGCTTTTTATCTATATTACCTGTAAGAGTTTTCAGTAAGTATATAAATTAATCTAGAAGATACAGGGATCTTTGGCTAAGTACTTACTAAAGTTCGCTGTCTAGAGTCCAATTCTACGGTGCTATGCAGTAAACTATCAGTGTTCTTGGCTTCTGGGCAAGCCCTGCCCTGGCATTATCCCTTATTTTTTTCATATGGTCTGCTATGGAGACCTTTCTTTCTGCTATATGTCATGACTTTCTGATAAGAATGTCCTGAAAATTCACTTTTGTCTATTCAAAGTGTGTTGTTTGGGAGAAGAACAGAAAATACTCAACCACAGTCACTCATTAGAGCAAGACCTGGTCACCTAATAGTGAGGTTTTCTGCCAAGGAAGAGCAGATATTTGCAGGACAGTATCTTGCAGCTTTCTGCCAGCACCATCTCATTGGAGTGCAGGTGGTGTGGCAGTGTGTGTCAGGGAGGGTGCTCCAACTTGAGGCAAACTGGAGAATGGTGAAAGGCTCTTGACCATGTTGCCCTTGGCTTGGCTGTCCCTATTCAGCAATTGCAAGCAGATGAGGATAGGCCTGTCAAGGGACTTAACATCCTGCATGTGGCTGTGTCAGCCTGTAAATTTAGCCGCCACCTATACAGGGAATTGGTTCAGAGCGAGGCACAATCAAAGTAATAAAAGACAGACTACCAGTGGTGGACCTTCACTTTAAACTTGTTGGGTAAAAACCTACTCTGTTGACCTCAGGATAGTACCCATTATTTTCAGGAATCTTCTGTTTCTGGAGAACTATGTGCCCAAGCAGAGGAGGAGGAGAAATTTAGAGTGGTTGGTGGTGTATTGTAGTAATTTGTCTTCCCCTGGATTATCAGGTCCTCTTTCTATTTGTTTCCAACTTCCTTCTCTATGCAGCCTCCTGTTGATTTTCTCTAATAACACTATAAACAATTGTGCTTTTGTGTTTTAACCCATGTTTCACTGTGAATTTTGCTAAAGCTAAAGGAACATGTGAACAAATTATTCAAGACTGTGAAGACTGAGAGGAAATTCCCTCTGAAACTCTGAGAATTTCTGAGGCCCAAACACATATATTGCAAGTAAGTTTTTCTCAATGGTTCTTCTGTACTCAGACTGACAGTATGTGAAAAAGTTCAGGCCTCAGTACCCTTTTGGTTAGCAACGGTCCTAAATGCACATGTTTGTTTGCCATTCTGCCATGGCTCTTGCAGAAATGTAGTTAACATGCTAATATACATGTGATGTGTGCTGTACCAGCTAGGCTGTCATCTGCAGTGCCTCCTGCAGCATAATTCAAGCCTGTGAAGCTTTCTGCTGAGCCCCTTGGCTTGTTCCTCTTGTTTGTGTTTGTTGTAAAACTATCTGAGGAACTTCTGTGAGATGAGGTTCATGGTGTGGGTTTTGCTCTCCTCCACACCCACTTCTGGGTGCTCGAGAGGTTCTGATCAAATTCCAAGTTTGCTGCAGCACAGAGCCTTTATCAAGAGAAGGCATGCTGTACGCAAAGCATATTGAAGTGCCCTCTTATGAAATGAGGTTTGACTTTCTGTGATATCAAAAAGAACACTAACCCAGAATTTAATATATCCTGGGAAATCATATTTCACAATCTAATGCCTGAAGCCCTTTTCTTTTTAATATGAGGATCAGAATTCTGATCTCTCTCATGGTTTGCCTAAGCATTTTATGTTAAATGACAGTAAGTTAATAAGTACAAAATTGTGGGTGGTTAAGTACTGTTTAGCAGCCTAACACTGTCTAAATGGGAAAACTCTTGGTATAAGATAAGGAGGGAATTTAAAAGAGTAAAACTAAATCAGTGTAGCCACATCTTGTAGACATTCCCGTTTTGATATTAAACTAGATGGGGTTCTTTCAGCTTACTGTTTATGAAGGCTTTTAAACTAAATAGTGAATCTTACCCTGCCTTATCCTGGAACAAAGGTCTATCCACGTAATGGAGTTGTGTTAATGCATCTCTAGCTGCTCAGCCATCTTGGTAGGATTGTTTAAAGCCTTTGAGGTGAGGAGAGCTACTGGAACTGTTGCCAGGGGACTTAGTGAAAAGAAAAAAGCTGACATGTGCTAAATGTGCAGTGACTTCTCCGATAACACGTGGTAGTGTAGAACAATGGAGTGGGCAAGCTGGATAAGAATTTCCAGTAGCTTTGCACTGAGGGAAAGGGGCTGCGATAGCTGTGCAGAAAGTGGCTTGCCATAGCCTGATGAAATGGCAGCTTTTGTGAAATGAAAGGAGGGCCGTAGGTGCCTTCTCCCTGAGCCAGGAATGGGCTGTTCCAGCCAGAGTGGAATTATCACACTGGGATACTGCTGCAAAAGCTGCTGTAAGTGTCACCTGCTCCTGCCACAGGAGTAATAGTAATGATGGCAGTAAGATAATGTCAGACAAGGGGAATGTTAGTATAAATGATAGTGGGGCTGTTTCTAACGGCTTTTTGAAATACCAATAAAAGTACTTTTGTAAAAGAGTTGCTACTATAGCTGCTCTCATGATGAGAGTGTAGCATCTCCTGTGGTAATCCTGCGTGACTCTGCATCATCTTTTTCCATTGTCAGATGATACTACACAGGATTGATAATAATTTCACATGCTTTGTATAGATATGAACTATGCAACCCTGCCTGACCTAGCAGTCAGCTAGACTTAAGTCTTTGGAGTAATTTCTTTAAGGAGAAAAAAATAATGGACAGATGATGAAGTTTGGTATGCCTTGGATCCAGGCAGATTACAAACAATATCTATAAATCCCTGAATATATTGTGAATTAATCAGCAGGAGAAAGTTTCCTGGCTGATTGTACTTCTTTCTATCTAAACCTGTCATCCAGAGCTCTTTATTAGATTTTTCCCAATGTATTGCTATAAGTCCTTCTCTGCTGTCTGTTGATTGCTGTGCTTTGCTGGTCTTCTCTCTCATATATGCAAGGCTCCAGTTTGCTCTTTTCTTCCCCCACTTGACACACTTACATTTGCATTTAAATTCCATGGAAAACTCCTCAGGCTGCCTAGCTTGATTAATATTTGCGATTTTTTCACAGAATATTTTGCTGGTGTTTTGTATCACCCAAGTTTCCTGTTTCATTAAACAGTTTAAGTCTTCATTCTATGGGTCCTGGCAATGCAGCTTTGGTGGGCCTGTGTGCTGGCACAGCACAACTGTTTAAGGTGAAAAGAGGTGAAAAATTCAGACCATGGAAACACTTGAAGGTCTTTTCTAGACTAGACAGAGAAACGTAATGCCCTTAATAAGGGTTAGGATATCATACAGAAACTGAACTTTTACTGAGACTACATTGGAACATTACACAACCATTTTAAAGTGTACCAGAGCATACCAGTACTGTTCATGAATGTAAAAAATGAAGGGGCTTTTGGGACAATTTCAATTCTCTGCACTGCATTGTGGGATGGAATAAAAAGGTCCAGTAAGGCTCAACATCTCTCCCTGGGAGAGATTCCGCTAGCTCAGTGGGTCTCTGCTTAGTAACAGAAGCATTGATCTGCTGTTGCATATGTATAGAAGAAATACAGAAATATTGTGATATCAGAGTGCCTCAAGGATGAATGCCCACGGCATGGTGCTATGACTTGGACAACTCTCTAAGAGACATCAGCAGATTAAAAAAAATTGCATTGCAAAAAGCAAACTAAGACTTTTTTTTTTTTTTTTTTTTTCTTTTCAAACTGCCTCGAGAAGGTCTGAATTATATGAAGTTGGCAGGTTCAAGTGTGACTCAACTCATTGTTTTCATTCTCTCGTTTTGGCAGCCTTCAGTAATTCCAGATGTTATTTCTCTAACCACATGGAAAAATTCTTATTAAAAAAGGGGAGTGGGAGGGTGAGAAAGGAACTGTTTTTCCTGCATTTGGTACACTTTTAAAGCAATGCTGATATTGCATAGACAGTGCTCATGTGCAGCAGGCACTAAGGCTAGCTGGAGGCATGCCCAGGAGGAGACAGCCCCAAGATAAAAGGCCCTGTGTTACGGGGGAGAAATGAGAAGAAAGCCAAAAGCAGCTAGTTAGTTCAGTGAAATGGTGTTCTGTCATTCTAGGACTCATTTGTTGGGAACTGTGAGGCCAGGACAAATGGGGAATTTACCCTGAACCCACTATAGTGAGGAAGCCTGGAGAATTATAGTATCATGTCAAAGACAGAGTGAATGTTTTTCTTGCACTGTGACCATGGGGGAATATACAGTTAGCTCACAAACAATGCCTTGCTTTGAATAGAAAAAGGATTCATGTCTGCTTGGACGGTGTGCTTTTAGAGCACATGAATCACTTACTCTGCTTAGCTCACCTAGCATTTCTCAGCTTAGGGAGAAATGGAGAAGGGCCTTTTTAATTTAATAATTAGAAGGCCCCTCTAATTTAATAGAAGATAGAGGCTTGTGTGTTATGGTAGCATGACTTTTCAAGGTGAGTCCAGTGTCTCCTTCTGCATTTTTGAAGTCTCTTTCAGGATCCAGGAATTCCAGAGGTTTGGATCTGTGCTAGAGGAGCTAAAGGGCAACCCCTTCCTGCAGTTCCCAGCCCAAGGTGGAAACAAAAATAGTGGACTGAATCACATAGCTACAGTGCCTCCAGCCAACATGGGATAGTCCTTGCAAAGCTGGTCTCCTATGCTCACATCCCATCAGGAGAAGAGCCCTCAGGACATGTTCACAGCCCCTCTTTGGAGTCAAACTGCACCATGTACCATCATTGGTGGCTTGCTTTTCCAACCCAGCAGGAGGCTTGGGAGCATAAGTATATAAGCTGAGCACTGTTTAAATTTAGTAAAATAATAAATAGCACATAGAAGATCACTGACTCTTTCTGAGCTATTGTGCAGATTACTAAATCTTATTAATAAAAACTGGTCTGGTGAATGCACTTAGAGCAACAGGCTCAGAACAAAGCACGCAAGAGGAAAAATTAGTGTGCTTTTGAGAAGTGTAGGTTTGCCCTCAGCATTTTACATAAAAGACCGCATTGACACCTCTTTATAAGAACAAGTTTTGGAGTCTTCTCACTCTTAGGGGAAAAAATAAAACCCTTTCACTATGAAAAGAAAGGCCAGTCTGCATCTAATTGATTGGCTTGCCATGGTTTACCTCCCCTCCCCCTGCTCAGTGCACAAGGTGCAGCAGAATGTCATAGTGCTGGTAAAAAAGAGAAGGGCTTTCTGTCTGTAGGTGGTTCAGTACTGAGAGTGCAGAGAGGTTAAAAAAAATGCTCTGTTGGATCTCTTGTTGGTAAAAGTGAGAACTGTTACTGGAAAATATTTTTTTTTTTTTGTGATTAATTGATGGTAAGCCATGACTAATGCTCATTGTGCCAGTATGTGCTTGTATTTGGTTACCAGGTCCCTCCTGCCCCCCTTGCTTATCCTATAGAGTTGATAGAGCCTGCTAAAACTTGTACTGTAAGGTCTTTGGTGCAGGGACTACATTTTCAAGATGACTTGCACATTTCTTAATGCAGTAGCGGTCCTGGCTCAGGACTAAAGACATTATGATAGCAAAAATAGTAAATTCAGTGGTGGTTCTTGGTTCCACTGACCTTTGCAGCATTTGGGTCACTTCAGTTTTGGGACTCTTGGAACCCAGAGCTGATGTTAGATCTCATCCAGGGAGGGGAAGCCAAGTCTCCAGCCATGTTCATTGTGAAGTTTTCAAAATGGAAAACAATTGTTGATTCAAGTCCAAGACATTTTCTGGCTCCGGTAATCTTGTGTTCAGCATAATTGCAATAAAATACATTCAGTATTGGGTTTAGGGGCTTAGTGGGATGTATTGTGTTAGAAGCAAAAGAAAACAATACATTTGTTACTGGTTTTTGTTTTATTTTAGACCTTTACTTACTTGTGGTTCTCTGGTTTTGTGGATAACCCTGAGGATCTTCCTGCAAAGCTAACAGTGACTGCTTTACTTTTCAGTAAAAATAAAAATGAGAGAGAAGGCCACACATAGTTTTTCTCTCCTTCAGGTATTCCAGAAAGTACTTGCCCTACTAAGCTCCATCTGGCAAATTAACAAAAGTCTCTGTCCCCAGATGATCAGTGATAAGACGCTCTGCTGGGAATTGATGTGATGATGCAATTCTAAGAGCGAAGAAGTGCTTGTTCCAGCACTGACTCTTGGTGACCTACACTAGACTGGATTCAGACAGGGCTGCTACAGCCAGCAGCAGCTGCAAAGTTATAGCAGCATACATTTTCCAGGGCATATAAAAGCCTGCTGTAAGGATTAATCAAAAACAAAAGAAAACATGCATGGAAACATTGCCTCTAGGTTGGGTTGTGTCCTTCTGCCTATTGCAGGAAGAGGACACAAGAACTCCGATGCCTGAAGGAAAGATCTAAAGAAGTGAGTTTTTGTATGGACAGAATTGATTTTTGTTCTGTTCTCAGAGCACTGTTTTAAGGAGGTGTTTGTATATCTTGGTGACATCAATTAAAACAAACCATTAAACATTCTGGGTTTTCAAATTCCTGTTGCATGAGACAAAGTAGGGAGCACACTGTGGAAGTCAAACGTGTCTACCAAAATAATGAACCAACCAGCCAGGCAAAAGCTGACAAAATTGTTGCTGAAAATACTTTTTCCTACAGGTTCAATTACTCGCAATCTTTAAAAATCTCTATTGATATCTTACAGGATGAAGTGTTAGGCAAAGATCCTCTCTGTGATCTGAGATCCTACCATTTTATAAAATCCTTCATAGAGGGGAGTTTAAGAAGCAAGGTTCCAGTTTAGAGTCTGTTGACTGCCTGAATTCTATCAAAGAATAAATGTTTGGTGTACCCCAATTCATCC
Organism: Orthonyx spaldingii; assembly: GCA_013397795.1. Classification (NCBI taxonomy): domain Eukaryota; kingdom Metazoa; phylum Chordata; class Aves; order Passeriformes; family Orthonychidae; genus Orthonyx; species Orthonyx spaldingii. The sequence goes on from VZTJ01004489.1 coordinate 338,548, forward strand.
TGGTTCTCTGTACTCTGCAGATAGCTGTTTGCTCCAGTAGCAATTCAGAAGAACCACCACTCAGTCATTAACAAAAGACACTTTTCTAAAGTTGCTGGCCATCACATCTCTGTTCCTTCTTTAAGCACTAGCAAAGTCTGACATCTCTTTCCTGTGTACAAAGCAATTGTGTGCGGCACCTCCACAATTAGATGAATGTTTTATATATGGCAAACTTTTTTCTATCTTTCATTCATTCATGGCATAGTGATAAAGAGAATGCTAATGTGCCACCCATGAAATAAGGGTAAACAGGCAGTGTGCTATTTATAGTCTGTGGTTAGACTCATAAAAATCAATATTGTTTTACTCAAAACCATGAAGTTGCCTCCTGACTACTGTCTAAGATTTTTCATGAGAAGGAGGGGTTGAACATGCTTGGTTTTTCAGCAACAGAGGAAGTTACTATAATTAATAGGTAGGAGAATCACTAGTACCAAGCACAAAAAAAAATATTATATTGTATAGCGAGGAGCGTGAAACTTCCTGAGGCTTGTGACAAATCGGTCCATCCAATGGTGCACGACTTTCTTTTGATCCTTCATGTAGCTCTCCATATTTCTTGACTATGTGGAATGCTGATCTCATCAGAAAGTGGAAGAAGGTGGAGTCATTGAGAGTAAATGCTAAGTACATTTTTGCAAGAGATAAGGCAGAATGTAGCCAGTTTATACACAAATGAAGAGTTTACACACTGGGAGAGAACAGGCCCTTTGAAAGCCTCTTAAAAGTATAATTGCAACTCATTATTGAGTTATGCAATAACCAGTATTATTGAATACTAATGAGGATGAAGGATAGGTGAAGACTTAAAAATTCTGCAGCTTCTGCATTCGAGGGGTGTCTACCAAAAGTAAGATCGTCTGAAAGCAATGTGACTATTTCTGGCAATAGTTACTTTTGAAATAGTTGACATTTTCAGTAGTCTTAGGTTGACTCAGGCAGAGAAGTATTAGTTATGAAACTGTGTAACGGCAGTAGGGGAAGCTCCACACAGCCGTGAAAACCACTCCAGCTTCTGTTGGTTATAAAGTGGGACATTTTTAACAGAAGAAGAAAAAAGTAACACTGGGAAGTGCCCGTAACTGCTGTGAGGATGAAGTGTCACTTTTGTTATTCTGGGGAGTAAATGAGTCTGGTCAAAGGCAAAATTGTGACTTGAGAAAGAGAACGTGTGAAATGGAAGATTAAGAACAATTCTCACTGGTCAGACTGTGGAGCTGACAGACATGTTGAACTGAGGCCGAATGCTGACTTTTGCAGGCTCTAGCGTGTCCAGTGTCTGTCATTTTGATGGTATTTGTTGGCAGTCCTTCCCCAGGGCTGAAGTTATCACTGTTGTGTCTGGTCCAGTGGACATAGGAAGCATATGAAGAATGGTAGAAAGACGAGATTTACTTGGGAACCCTTGCTTAATGGGCATCAGGATAATATTAGCTCCTGTTGTCCTGCCTTTGACAGTGCTCAGTAATGAGCTAAAAGAGAGGACAGACTTAGTGGTGCTCCTAACAGTGAAACTCTCCCGGTTTTCAGTAGTGCATTGCATTCTGGAGCTGAAGTTGGTATCCTTGAGCTTAGTAGCCTTTGATGGATCTCTCTTACATGGCTTTGTGAAGTTGCTTTTGGACTCCTTTCAGCGCTGACATTTGCAGTATCCTGTGCAACGTGCTCTGCAGCTGAATATGAACTAGTGCAAGAAACAGTCCTTCTCCGCTTTGTTTCAGGGTAACTTTTTGATGGTTTCATTTAGTGTGCCCTCATTTTTCTATTTCTCTCTCTCTGTTACTACTTCTCCCTTCAATAAAAAAGGTGTTTTCAGATCTGTAAATACCTTGATATAGCTTTGCATGTGGCCTCCCAAACAGATTCTGGTATTTTAAAGTGTTTGTCAAACAACATTTCCTGAAGGTCAGCAATGTCCATCTGTTGAGTTGGTTGTGTGGTGGGATGTAGCAAGGATAGTGGGACATTGCTGCTGACACTTGCAGGCCCTCATGAGAGAGAAGTTAGTTACTAGGCTCTTCAGGACTGTCTTGAAAGCAATTAGGCTGACCACTTAGGTATCATTATGTGTAGGTGGGAGATGGAGATATGGTCAAGGAGGCTATGGTATGACTCAGTTGTTGTACTGTGCAGTTAGGATCATAAACTAAATAAAACCATCATCTGTTAGAAATCTTGTGTCTGAGTAGTTAGTGACAGATGCAGTTTATCTAAAATCTGTAACTGTGTCTCATCCAAGTATTTGTAAGAAGAAACAAGTCGACTAAGAGCTTTCAAGATCAGACTCACAGTAGTGGTGCTACTGGTAGATGAGTTCATCTGAGTAGGAGACTTTAATTTCTAGAAAACTACACTGGAGTAACTGCTTCAGTGATCTCCTCTTGCCTAACACTGTTGCTTTTTATGACAGACAATGTAGGTCTTCCTGTTTACTTTCCCAACCAACAAGTCAGTCAAGTAACCTTTTAGGAAATACTGCAGGCCACTTCTGAAGCATGCCTCACTGCATGGAAACCTTTATTGCTGGGATGAATGATATTCTTAGATATTCATGGGAAATAAACAGCAATAATCCTGACAGGAGGTGTTGGCAGAATGAAGTGTGAACAGGAAGCGATTAAAGATAAAAGGCAATCTCAGGAGTTACCTGTAGCTCGTTGTGTGATTATAGGTGTGGCTGGAACAGGTCACAACACAACGTAGCACCTGCCGACAACAAGCAAATCAAGATCTCAAGTTCGTGCCTCTCCCAGGCTGGTCCCCTGTTATATAACCAGGCCGGTCACATCAAATAAAATACTTGGTGCTTAAGACATGCTTTTTAGCTTTGACTGTGTTTCTGTGTAGACTGTGCTATGTGTCTTATAAGCAAAGCTTATGTGACTTCCAGATCAACCTTCCAAGACATTTCACATTAAAACCTTTACCTTCCTTTTCATTATAATTATGCAGTGAATGAGGCAGGAGTCTAGGCAGTATGTGATCACGTAATAAGAACTGCCTCATAATGACAAGGAAGGCAAATGGTGGTTGCACCATCCACCTTCATTAGTGTATTTCTCAACCACTGCGAGTTTCATGGGTTGCTTTATTTTTTTTATTTTTCTTTTAGTCCCAGTGGCCACCTTTCTTACAGATTTAGTATGTTTTAAGTAACACTATACATACTCTCTAGATAAAGAAGGTCATGCGTGTTACCTGGGTGATAGTCAAAGTATCATTGGGTTCTGACTTCAGGATAACAGGATGCGTATGACAAATGTAGGCCATGTATTTTGTGCATGTTATCTTCTTGCATTTCTGTACATACAAAGCCTGAATCCTTGGACTTTGATAAAAGAGGCAGAAAAAATGAAATAATTATTAATACCTAGTGTTTTAATGGAGCTCTCTGAAATTACTCTTCCAGTTTACAGCCTGGAATTGATATCGCTCCACACCAATTATGTAGCTCATCCTTCTCAGCCTCCACCACCCTGACCTGTCTTCAGAGAAATCTTCTAAGTCAATGCAGAAGAGAGATGTTTTCCTGTGGGGAGCAGGATGTGCAGGTCTCGAATGGGACATGCTCTTTTCACAATTAGGTAGCCTTTATCTGAGAGCTGTCATTTACATTTTAAATTATGTGGTCAAGAGATGAGTGGACTATCCAGTGTAATTAGAACATGCATATGTAGCAGGGTGAGTTCACAGGTCCAGATCTGAGCATCCCTAAACCAGTGGTGGTGAGAGGAGGGGGTGGAGGGAGGAGGCCTTGGTGCTCCATACAAAACCCCTCCATGCTCAGGTCTGTGTCTGGTCCCTGCTCTTTCAGATGGAGAGAGATTATCACTCTCCCTTATTTATTCCTACCCTTTTGTTTCCTCTTCGTGATTTCTTTGTGCTTGTGTTTGCCTTTGTTGCCAGGTCTCAGCTTACTCGGGCTTTTCAATAGTTTGCCTAGGTTTAATCTTCTTTGAAAGGTCAGTCAGAGGATGAGCACTGTGTCAAACAGTGCAGTTTTGGTCAATCTGGAGCTCTGCAGTTTGGGAAGTTCACAGTATGGTACTCCTCATTAGCTAGAGCAACCAAATTTACCAGGAGCAGAATGCATCACTTATGCAAGTCTTGTGTAAGATACTCGGCAGAACGATTTAGACATAATCACTGAAGTAAGAGGGTGGTTCCGGGATGTACCCACTGTTCTTAAAATATTAGCTCATCAAATCAGCAGTAGGTAAGCATAAGGAGCAGACTAGTTAGCTAAGCAGGTTTTTTTTGTTGATGAGTCTCTCTAAGGCACTGCCTTGCCTGTGATGGAAAAAGATTGATCTCCCATCTTGCAAACTGCTGCGGAGAAATTTGCTTAGACACCAGAAATGTTGCTGCATTCCCTCACCTGGAGAGGGAGTAATTGTTTGGGACACACATGATTTGCAGTTCAAATTCCAGCTCCTCCCTGGGTAGGTCTGTTTACTCTAAACTGTTGGCTGAGTTTGGGTCTAAGGGCACTCGCACACACACAAAGGGCAAACAGGTTTGACTTGACTGAGGACTTCACAGCGGGGAGGTTGAAGGCAAGTTGCAAAGCCCCAGCAAATGAAAGATGTGGAAAATGAAGGAGCCTAGTTATGTTTAAAAAGTCTTAAGTATATCCAGCTTTTTGTTTCCTTTACTCACAGCTTTGAGGGGAAACTGGCTTAAGAGGAAAAGAATAGCTAGGCTGCTCCCAGAAGATGTGTATCTTTGCCCAGGCTCTCTTGGGCAGCGCTTCCCCATCTTGTTTCATTTCTGCATTAAACAAAGCTGAGCAACTTTACCCTTGGAGCTGTCAGCTCTGGAAAGGATTGGGCCTTCAAAACAATGACTGAACTATTTTTCAAAGTTTCTAGGATTAAATGTTAGTTCTCTGTCATGCCTCCCTATTGTTTCTCTATAGATATGCACATATGTTCTTTGAAAACACAGACCAGTAATCACATGAGTTTTTAATTGCTCATAAAGTTAAAATTTCCTTTGTTAGCAACTTTCAAAGCAATTTTTCTGTTGTTTCTAATGTTTGGGCAGAACAGTCCTTACAGATGTAACTCAAAATCTGAACGTATTTTGCTTTAGAAGATATCTTTCACCAGAAGGCTGATGGAAATGTTTCTAATGTGAAGGGAGGGGAAGGAGTCTGCAGAAAGAGGTGAGCTCTGACTCACGTCTTTGGAGCTCATAAAGGCTGTGTTTGCATTAGCTTTGCCAAGTGTGCACTATTGAAGGCTTTCCACTGCTCTGGGGGCTCAGTGGAAGCTGTGCCTGAGAAGGGCTCTCATGTAGGCATGAGGTTATGGAAGCTGGTCAAAACACAGCTGTGAATCCTAACAGCATTTGACAAAACAGTGAACTGTTGACTCCAAGCCTCTGCTTGCACCTGCTCTAACAGAGCTCTGCACTGCCACAGCACCTCCTCGTGCTTCCCCTTACAGCACCTACACCTGCGCCCCTCAAATTAGGGCTAAGGCCCACAGTTTTGCTAAGGAAATGATGGTTTGGAAAATTTTCTGCTCTCATCTGTGAAGCAAAACAGAGAAAACTTCTTTGATTAAAAAGACAGGGCGCAGGAAATAAAATTAAGTATAAACAAGACAGCAAGGGAGACAACATTAATGTTATTTGATAGGATTCATACAAAGAAACAAAAAAATTGAAGTCCACCAAAAATTCAGCTAACTGAAGCTAATCGCGTAGATGATATGTGGGGAAAAGCTACATTACCCAGTGTAAAATTTCAAATTAATTTGCTTCAGGTATGTTCAGTGCTCTGTACCAGCTTTCAGTGAATATTCCTGAGTTTTGTGGAAACTCATGACATATGAATCCCTATAAAAGTTTTGAAAGTGAAGTGTAGTTTTGCTTTTTACAAGGGTTAATATTAGTAAAAAGAACTGTACTGGGTCCAACGCTGTTGCTATAGTTTGTATGTTGGTATTTGGAAAATAAATATAAAAATGGAAGTACTTGTGTGGACAGTAGGACAGGAAAGCCAACAGTAAAAGTGCTTTCTGGAGACACCACTTTGAGAAGGGAGAGTGATTGTGGACTAAGGCCTTGGAGTAGGAAGGTAAAGACAAATCTTACAACATGGTGTTGTAAGGTAGCTTGAGCCAAAAGAGAATAATAATGCTGCAAAAAGGGAATCACAGAAAAAGCTGAGTTGAAAGAGACCACAAGGATCATCGAGTCGAACTACTGGCCCTGCACAGGACATCCCCAAGAATCACACCATGTGCCTGAGAGCATTGTCCAAACTCTTCTTGAGCTCTGTCAGGCTTGGTGCTGTGACCACTTCCCTGGGAAGCCTGTTCCAGTGCCCAAACACCCTCTGGATGAAGAACCTTTCTCTAATATCCAACCTAAACCTCCTCTGACAGCTTCAGGCCATTCCCTTGAGTCCTGTCACTGGGCACCACAGAGCAGAGATCAGTGCCTGCTCTTCTGCTCCTCATGAGGAAGTTGTAGACTGTGATGAGAAGGATTGTGCCCTGTCAGTGATCATTCCCACCTGTTGTAGTAATGACAGCTCTTCCTTCTTTTTATTTTTTTATTTTTTTTTTTGGAGTGGGAATGGTTCGCTATTATTTCCTCTGTGAAAGGAGAAGTGAATGCTGGAGATGGTGCTTTTGGGAGCAGATGGGGTCACATGGCAGGGACAGGGAATGGAGGGAAGTGGTTGCTTCTTGCAACTCTGAGCTGTTTCAATGGAACCATTGAAAGGTGTGACAGCAGCTAAGGATTCATCTCTCCCACACTGGACCCTTTAAACAGACTTAGGAAATGAACACTGTGAACTGGTATTGCAGGCAATTCACAGGTATATCCAGGCCCTTTTGCACACAGAAAGTTTTTGCTCGCTCTTGTGTACATACTGCCCTGGGTTGTACTCCTGTTCATTTGGGAGGTGTCTACTGAAATTTAATGACATCACTAGGGCTTTTATTTTAACCCCAGGAAACCTGGGCTGATGTTTTCAGATTTGAAAACCAACCTCTGAGATGTTTGTAATTTTCTCTTGGGGGAAAAAGAAGGAAATTATCCCTTATGACTTCTGTGAGTCACTGCTGATATTCAAAACTACCTACTGTAAAATGCTTCTACTAAAGAAAAAGAATTGCATCTATTCCCCAGGAATGCTGCAGGCCATCCAGCAGTAAAACAAGTATTTGGACTGAAGAGACAGAGGCTCTTCTCCCCAAGAAGCCTTCCCTTTTCCTCCATCAGGATGTACAAAAGACATACAAAGCCAGCTGCTCAGATGGATTAGAAAGCACTGCACCACGTCAATGGGCACCCTTGTTTGTGTTGTTGAGAAGAGATTCTTAGTTAGGAGAGAAAGAAAGAAATGCCTCCCCTGTAATCGCCACTAACGAGGAGACCCTAGTGAAGTTTTTGTTTTTTAAAAGGCTTTGGCAAAAGACATTTTGGACTCTCGGATTAGTTTATGTTCCCTCCCACTCCCCACTTGATCCTTGAGGATTTGCCTGAGTCATGGATTTTTACTGGGCTTGTTAACTCTGTTGTTATTTTTTTTTTCAGTCAAGGGGATAAAGAAATCTTTTGGCGAGAGCCACTCACGGGGGATTAGCTGTGAGTGGACCGAACAAGGCAGTGACTCCCCAGAGGGGGTGACCCCTGACTCCTGGGTCAGGCAGTGACTCATCTTTGCCTCATAGCCAAGGCAAACTGAAGATTCCCAACAAGTGTTTTCTCTGTCCTCACCGATCTCCCTCCATGCAGTGACAGGCAGTACAGAAGATGATCTCTGTTATGACAGCTGCTATTCTGCAAAACTGAGGGAAATAATGAAGTAGATAGAATATCAAAGGGTATAGGAACTGTTATTGGAGGGAAACCATAACCTCTTTTACAACGTAAAGGGACCTGTCTGCTTTCCTCCTTTATAATTTTCAGAGCTGCAGGGGTTTTGGTGCACAGTGGCAGTGCTTCAATTCATTGCAGAGCTGAAAGGTGGCAAGAATGGCTTTTAGAGAAGTTTCTGTTATAGATGTTAACTCTACCAAATACTGATGGTATAATGGATGCTGTGGTGGTGACAGGAGAAGGTTTTGAGGGAGCTGCATACACAAGCTTTATGAATTGAAATCACTTACTTTGGCTGCGAAGTTACAAGCAATGCATTTGGGATGCAAAATACAGTAGGAAGTGAAGCCAAAAATCAAACTGAAAGCTGATGTGTGTTGGAGGTCAGGCTGTGTGTGTAAGGCTAATGTGTAAATGAGTATTACTGAGCAAATGAGTTATGCAGATTTACTCTGCTTTTGAGAAAATGGGTTAAATACTTATATGATATCCCCTGTTTTACAGTCTTTGAAATCCTGACTGTTTTATGAAGCAGTCAGCTGCATCCTTTTATCAGGTTATCAAAGGCTTGGATCAACTCATGATGAATAAATGTCCAACCTCCACTATTGGAAGGTCTGTCAGTCATTGTAGTGTACTGGAGGTTTTCAAGAAACAGCTGTGGGGAGGGAACCTTTTCCTCCTAGCTATTGTTAAGGAAAAGTAACAAAACGCTTTCAGTGTTGGAAAGGAGTGCCAGCTCACACAGGTTCAGTGATGTGTGTTACTTTTTGTGTGAAAAAACTGGACAGAGCTAGGCAAACCTTCAGTGTACTGTAGCATTGCGCCTTAATATGACATTTCCCAAGCCACAGAAATTAAGCTCCAGTGGAATTTAGCTGGCCTGGCATTCAAAGAATAGAGGGAGAGGGGAAAGAGTAATATTAAATATACTATACATACTTAAGTATACGTATTTGATACATATTCATGTGCAAATCAAACATGTAACTATAAGATTTTTGCTTTCTGGCTCTTAATTAGTAGTTGCTTTATTGTAAATGTGCATGGTAGAACAATAGTCTTAGAGGCCTTATAAAAGGAATAGGCTGTAGGAGCTGTATAAAGGTAATTAGGTAGGGTCTCTGTGCATAAGGAGGCAGGCAAAAAAGGAAGAAGTTGTCTGAAATGCTGGCAAGGAGCAGGAGTAGTCAGGGAGGGACAAGTGATCTGCAATAAGCACAGAAGGAGGAAGGCCTTTAGCATTATGAATATGACAAACTTTGTACCTTTCCAGTATCTCCTTTACCTCTCACTCTGTACAGACTTGTTTTGGTTTTTGTTTTTGTTTTTTTTTTCTCAAAAGACCCCACCTGGCTGCAGGTGGTGAAATGCCCAGCCAATACAAGCAGTCTTAAAACTGTTAGCCATGGGCAAGCACAGAAAGGTGCAGAGTGCTTTTCTTCACCACCAGCAGCTGTAATGAATGCATCAAACTTACTTTTTGCCTTGGCTGTCCATAGGGTATTAGATTAGGTTCAGAGTGTCCCTGTTGGTTGTCAGGGTCCTTCCTTACTGGGCTGAGGGTTCATGGCATACTGCTGAGAGCTCAAGGAGAAGAGCTGCAGCTGTTTCACTCATTGGCTGTGAAGAAACCTCCTTCCATCAGGGTCAGACTGCTGAAGGTAAAGAGACATGTTACAGCTGATCATCTCTTTTGGTGCTGGGGATATCCAGGGCCCTATCCCCCTCTTATGGCTCCTCTCCCCTGCTCCTGGCTGGCTGCTGCCCCTGGCTGGCAGCATGTCTAGTGCTTTGTCAGGTCCCACGTGAAATGGATTCAACTCGCTGGCCTGGAAGAAAACTAACATGACAAAAAAGTGAATTGTTTGCTCCTGAGTTAATGAACTGAATCAGCTCAGTGAAGGCTCTAATGAACATCAGTTTGATGCAAGAGAAAGGGTGTGTTAGCATGGCTGGGATGGAGAGAAGAAAGGGCAGGGCTGGAGCATGGGATGTGCTACTTTTGGCAGTGATGAACTGTGAGAGTGACTCAACTCTGACATGTAACTTCCCCAAGGGGCTCTTCGTATGGGACCATGAAACAGGAACTCTGTTTAGTAGAAGTTGCACCATTGCCTGTCATTATCATAAACAGCCAGTGGCATGTGTGTTGAAGCAAGAAATCACAGTGCACACACAGGACTCCCAAATTAATTCAGAGGCAGAGCAAAGCACACATGATAGATGTTGGCCACACGTGAATGTGCTGCTGCAAGTCACTCCAGGAATGTAAAAGTAAAGTTTGTATCAGAACTTACTGGTTGCAGGAGAGTGTGTGTGTGTTAAAAAGGCAATCAAGATGAAGGGAGATTTATCCCCAGTCTCCCAATAATCATCATGAAAGCACTGTCTTCTCAAAGAAGAAGCACTGTTTCTGTACAATATGATGAAAAAGTGTTAATCACAGATAAATTTCCTTAGACTGAGTTTTCAGGGTACTCCAGGGCTCTCATTTATTTTTGTTCTGAAAACAATTTATCACAGCTTTATTAAGGTTCATTTGACAAGCATTTTGGAAGCTCTGTTTCGTATCAGCTAGCCAAATTCTTTCTAGTTGTGTTGTTCTAGAGGTCGGGGCTGAGACCTTTAGGTCACAAAGTGACCCAAGAATTTGGGCAGAGTATTATGTTCTAATTCATTGAAAGTATGAAGAAGAAAGTTTTCATTTCATAGTGTGTTCATAGGTTCAGTGAATCTGAACAATCAGGAGTAATAAGTAGTATGAGTTAAGATTTTCCTTTACTAAAGGAGGAAGGTTAAAGATTTTTGCCCTCATGTCTTTTTCTGTTGTCATTTCCTCCTCAACTTGCAAACTTTTTTTCATGTTGTCTTTTGTTCACTATGTGTAGCTAAAGCTAACAGAGCATGAACATATTGCTCTACTGGTAAGGTTTCCATTGCTCACAATGTAAGGTCAAACCATTTTTCAACTAGTAAAATTCTGTAGAAAGCAAATAGTGGAAATTCAGATGTGAGTGGGACACCACTTTCACCCCTTCTCAGCTTGCACTTGTGTTATTGACAGGCTTTCCCATACCTCTATGCTTCATTTGCAACTCTGGCCTTTGGCAGAAGAGGTGAAAGTGTTTCAGCCCTGGGTTGGCTGCAGAGATAGGTGCAGCACTCTACCTTTCCTTGGAAAAGTTCTGGTACTGTGCAGCATGACTATGACGGGGCAGTCTGTGTGCTGGGGTTAGATCTAGCTGGCGAAACCAGGCTTATTGGTAGAAACTTGCCAGTGAAGGCTGTGAAATGGCACTTGAGGACATCACACGTTGTGGTGTCACCTGTCAACCAACTAGGAGCTTTCCTGCTGAAACAGAACACCACATAAAGCCCTCTCTGCTGAGACTGTATCAGAGAAGGAATGAGCTATGCATTTTTACATTGGTTACACTTCAAGGGATAGCCCTTAAACTTCAGAAAGTCAACATGCATTTTTGTTCATTCTAATAAACCCAGCCCGTCTTTAACACTCTTTCAAATTCGTTGTAACTTTTATTGGTATAGCAGAAGTGTTTAGAATAGAGAAATCAGAAAGAACCAGATGCTGTAGGGTTATCCATGATACATTCAGGATTTAAGTATCTCCGCAGATACTGTTGTGGCTTTAGGAAACCTTGGGCTTCACCCCAGTTTAGTCACATTTGAAAAGTTCATCAGTTCTTAGCAGGAGTTCTGCTCTTGCCAGAGCTGTCTGTTAGCTTTCACACAATATTGGTGTTAGCGCTGTGATTTCTTCTTATCTCAATAAAAGCCACAGCCCGTATTCACAGGAGGACAACTGAAGACTCTTATTTCAGGTTTTTCTTTTTTTACTCATAAATGCCCTTTGAAATAAACCTGCAAATGCAAGATATAATTCAGATCAGCTGGAGCAATACATTTAGTGGATCACGCACAGAAATTTGTAGGTGTTCCTTGTATGTCATCCAGAGTTTTTCAAATGTTCTCTGCTAAAACATAATGTTTTCGTGTGGACAGCAATGCTGATGCCCTGTTGCTCCACCCAGCCCACCACTAACCACCTGGAATTATTTTTATAGTTGGCAGATTTTCTATAAGCAAAATGGTTCTGATTTAGCAGCTGGATGGAAATATCTGGCATGCTTTCATCTTCAATTGGCAACATTGTAGGGTAAGGCAAGTGTGCTGCAAACGTGGTTGGTTTGTATCTTTGGAAAAGGACTGAAGACAGGTCTAGCTGAGTGACACAGGCATAGGCCACCTAATCTTCACATTTAAGATCTCCTAAAAGGACTGGTGTATCTTGAAGCTGGAAATTGGGTAAATCTGCATTGAATTTGAAGTATCCACAAAATCTGAACATAGAGCCCAATGGGACTGTTGAATCTGGCATATTTGTTTAACCAAAGTTTGCTATAAAAAGCATGATATATGCTGATATTCGTTTCCAAGTGTCCTGAAGTATTTCTTCAGTGTTGTTAGAGAGGACTTTAGAATGACAGTCTTGGTAGGGACCTTTCAGTGTTCCTTTACGCCTCTTTCCAGATGCCAAACTGATCTGGTCTCCTTTACTGCTCTTTTGTCTGAGCTCAGGCAAACTAAATAAAGAACACTTTTGAATGACCATCCCCTGGGTCTATGTGCTTTCTGTCTAGGCTGTGACACTTATATTTCTACAGGAGGAAAGCAAATTGCAAATGTGTACAAGAAAAAAGACAAAAAGGGATTCCCCACCTCCCCTGTGCCCCCCAATCCACACAGATTAAGAGAACTTTCTTCACTTTTCCTCATCCAAGAAATACATCCTTGAAATGAGTAGGATCACGGTAGAGTGTTGGTTCAATATGGTGTCTGATTTTGTTGTGTCCAGAGAAGTTGATCCTGAGCACTGGGAATTCCCACAGGTCCTGTTGGGGTGAGAGTCCCTGACTCTGTGAGTGAATGGCAAGTTGCCCCATGCCAGTGGGCTATAATTCCCAGTGCTCAGCATCACGTTTGAGTTTGACTTTGTACATGAGCTTGACCTTGCTGCAAGGCCCTCAGTCTCTGAAATTTCCACACGTTTTTGGCAGCAGACCAGTGTTTGAATGATGCTAAAAGAGATAATGTGAAGCTGACAACTGAGTGTCAACAGGGTGTCAGTTGTCAATCTTTCCCTCAGCCCCCCTGTTCTAGTAGACGCCAGCTTGTTGACCTGAGTGTCTCAATCCACTGATGTTTTTCTGGATGTTACTTGTCCATGGTTTAGGCTAGGGACCAGGAATATGGGGACCATAGACTGAAATAAATTTCCCTATTTCTCTGTATACAACCAAAAACCCCATGCATGATCCTCTTTTTGTGCAAAGCTCCAGCAAGCTTTTGAACATGGATGCTGTTAATGTGACAGGGCTGGGATTTTACCCCAGGTGTTTTTACAACTACATGTTTAATTTACTCTGAGCAGCTTCAGACAAAACTGTGATTAAAAATGCCTGAGCAGGTCTCTGCAAGCTCTGTCCCTGTGCCACATTTCATAGCACTGTACGGGTGTAACACACAGGAGGTAGCAGAGGGAAGAAGTGCAGAGTGAGTATTGGGCAGATAGTCTTCAGGGACATAGCAGAGGGAGCTTTCTTTGAATCCTTTAAGCAATAAAACATAGTATTGCTTATGGGCCAACAGAGCAGCCACTTGCCTGAGGCTCCCAGCACTCACTCTGAGGCATTGCAATCCTTAACAGAAAATTTACCCTCCAGCTCTCAGCATTCACTGGTTCTTCACACTGCTTCCATCTGTGCTTTTCTTGTTGCCTCCCGTCTTGGTGGTCTGTTCTGCTTGAATGTGTTTCCTGGGCATGCTGCACTCCTGCACCCTCCTGTTACATTGGGAAATGCCTTACCCCTTACCTTTAAATAATGTACACAGTAGGAACGACATTGGTTTTCAAAAAAAACCCCACAGCACGGAGATTCAGACCTGTTCGTTCCTTGCCTTTTAGTTCTGGGGTTCTGCTTTGATCTAGCCTCACAAACGTTAGGTCTGAACTTGTGCCAGTGTCTGATCTGACAGTGTTTTGGTTTGAAGAAATATGCCTTTTATTTTTAATCTCTTTTTTTCCATGAGAAAAATTAAACTTGAGTGGTTTGAGGGGGAATATTTTAAGTATTTGGAACAGTTTCTGTGATATGAAACTGTATGATCCGTAGTTGTTGAAATACAAGTGATGGCCAAACCCTGTGCTTTTTCCCCCTGCAGTCAGAGGAAGGCCTGAACCCAAGAGAGCTGGGGAATCCTCCTAGGGTCTACAGCCCTCTTTTGGTAGGTTCATTAGCAAGTAAAACAATTGTAAATCAGTTTAAATAGAAAGCTAGGTTAAAGTAACATGGGTGGATAGTTCAAGAGAAAGCCATTGCCACCCTTTCCTGTTGACCTTGGTGAGTTCCCCATCTCCAGAGATTGCCTGCTGAACCTTGTGCTTTCTGGTGCACATTTTGGGGAGTCTGCTTGAACAGACTACTTGGAGTAAAGAGATGAGCCTTTTGTCCTGAGAGACTTACTTATTACCTCTTGTTTTGATCATGGGGCTGCTTTGGCAATGTTTTGGGCAAATTTTTCTCACCGCCTGAGGTGTTACTTGGGTTCAGTTCTGTTTGAAGGAAGAATTCCTTGTGCTGGAGTCTCTCCTTAAGTAGCTTCAACTGTTTTGGTGAATGTAGATCATAGCTTGGTGTTAACAGCTTTTCATTGCTGTCTACTTGACAGCTATTTTTGCTAGAAGGGGCATTTTGAGAACCAAATTATTTATGTATGTGTAAAAAATGAGAAGTTTCTCTCAGCAGAGAAGCCTATTGGTAAAATCATATTCAATTTTCTTTTTGGTGACTGGTGTCCTAAGGCCATGGGAAGGCTTTGCAGACTAGACAGTTGTATTTGGAGCCTGGAGTACACTTGGCAGTAATATGAATTACCAAAGATGTCAAGGAGAAATAATTTCCCTCAGTGTCTTGCTGATCAGTTGGGTACACAGCATGAACCTCTGAACAGCACACAGCAAGTACTTCCAGCTGGTATCTGCCCTCAGACACCACAGGCACAGTCCCTCATGTGAAGAAGCAGCATTTGAAATGTGGGGTTGTCAGAGAACACTTCACTACATCTAATTTTTAGGGGCCAAAGTAAGTGTCCCCTGTTTGCTGTTTGGAAGGAGGACTCCTATGCATAGCAGTTAATTTCTGGCAGTTTGCTGTTGTGTTTATAAATGCCTGGGGTTGTCTCAGTCTGCCAAGTGTGTGTCCAGTGGGACACTCTGATATGCTCATCTCTCCACAACCTTATGGAGACCTCTCTGAATCTTTGCAGAGAAGTTCAGGATGGCATCCGCTGAGGCTGGGACTGTGCAGGTCTGTTGCAGGGCTGGCGCCCCCCCCGCCACCCCCGACAGTCTGAGACTTAGAAAACCCCTTACGTTCGTGGTGCCCACAGCCTTCTCTTTTAGCCAAGGCTCAGGATATGCTCCAGGTCAGGTTACGCATCAGTTTTATCCTTGACTTCCATCCCGTCTGCCATCATACAGGATTGCTACTTCTTTTGCTATAATGCTCACGTGACCCTACTGCATTGTTTCAGGGAGCTGATCCAGCCAAAAAGTAACTTGAAATAGAAAGAATAAACTGTGTAAGCCTGCTCCCTAGGAGGTCACATAAGTAGTGTTAGTGCTGGTTCATGGGAGAGAGTGGAAACATGTACCCTAGAGAGAGGAAAGAGCTCCAGCTATGTGTTGGAAGAGTTTATACTGCATACAACCTCAGTGATTTAGATAGGGAATTTAAAAATGTGAGTTTTATTTAAGTCACTAATTGTTAGTATTACCATGTTTGTCCTGCAGCAACATCAGGAGCTTTCAGTTGTGATTGCAGCACTGCTCTGCTTAGTTCTGTGGACACACCTGAGGAAAACTGCATGATGTTTGCTGTCTGTTTGTAGATGTGACAAACAGAATCAACAGCAAAATAAATGTGGTTTGCTCAAAAGAGCAAATCTCACCTCTCTTGCCCTGTGTTCTGTGCAACAGGGCAGTAGCTTTGGAAAGGATGCAGGAAATATGGCATGCATAGTGCTGGTCTATGAGATATACCTGCACAGCTTAGGGAAACTAGACTGCTGCATTGTAGGCTTTCTCCAGATCATAATAGTTAGCAAGGGATTTATCCTATAGGAGTAGGATCTGAACTGCCAGTCTTTTCTTGAATGACTCTGTAACAAGCCATTGCAGTGAGCTGCTGTCTTATCAAATGTTATTTTAATTGTGTTCTCCTAAAAATTCACTGAATGTTCCTAATTTCCTGTATCTGAGATGAGAATAGTTTCTTCTTATTTATCTTCCCTGTGGTATTCACAACATTGCCAGCCAGTGTAAGCTGAGCTATATTGCAATTCCTTTAAATGAGATATGACTCGTCTTTTATGATCTGGGCTGTTAGTTGCTGACAAACTGCAGCTATAGGGTTGGGAACTGCATGATGCCTTATAAAAGGCACTTCCATGCTATGATCTGCTCTTAGTACTTCTGGGAGTTGAGGTGTGTTCTCAGTAATACTTTGCAAATGGAAAGAAGTATTCCTCTACACATAGCTTCAAGTTTCTTCATTCAGAGATATGAAGGATGTTTTTTTTTTTCTTTTTGGTTGGATTTATCTATCATTGGGCATTTTCCTCTTGCTGTAACATTGCTCTGTGGTAGAAGTATGAATGCATGTATGTATATGTGTATCCATCCATCAGGTTTTCTGCCACCACTGCCTAGTGCCTGGCATTTTAACCTAGTCACTGCTTATTTTGGTATTACTCTGGGCTGTGACCTGCAGTTGAAGAGCAGAGATATGTAGACCCTACAGTTGGGCTGCAACACAGGGTGGGGAAGGGGAGAGCACAGGGGCTGGTATCCTTTTTAACTATTATTGTTAATCCTTTATTGCTGTACCATTTAAAAGCAAAATGAGTGAACTATAAGCTTTAAAGGGGTTTACTGCTGCCTTCTTTTTGTGAGGATCATGGTCACACATCTCAGCGTGTCATCTTTTGAGAGTCACACTGCATCAGCTACTGCAGGTGCCTTAGTGTCATTTACTGCTGGATGAACACAGTGTCATTTGGGGAAAAAATTGGAAATGTTTGAGGAATTGGCTAGTTTGAGAGGATTTCATCAGTTGTGATCAGTTGGATCCCAGCAATCATTTAGGGAACAATTCCCTTAGTTCCATTCAGAACACAACTTGAAAATGAATGCGGTATGTCCAAGTCTTGTTTCATGTGTAAGTACAAGCACTATAAAATAATTTACATCAGATCTTGTCTTAAGAACTAGGGATTGTTTCCTTCCCCCATTTGGAAAATCTAAAGATGTAATTAGATGTTACATAAATTGGATTTGACACAAGACAAACTAAGGAATTCCTGTTTCCTACCCCTGCTGCTCACGCCTGTTTCTGCTGCCAGTTTTTTGCTGCTCTGTTGTGCTGATGCAGCTGCTTGTGGGTCTGTGCTGAAATGATTCAGGTCACACAAAAATATCTAGCAGCAAAAGTTTTTTTTACCTTATCAGCTCAAATCTGCAGATCCAATCCAATTTTATTTATACACATTCTTCCACAAAGTCACACTGATGTAAGCAATGTGGCACTGGACTGTGGTGTGGTTTTGCACCTAAGAAAAATGTGTAGAAAAAAAGGAGTCTCTTAACAGACTTGTGTAAACTGGTGATACTGGTAATTCCTGATGCACCCTCTGGCCTGAAACAGCTTTTGCTTTCAGCTTGTATGCACACACAGAGTCTCCAGATGAAAGTGGCTTCAGCTGGTGGACTGCCTATCCATGGAGTAATACTCGCCAAACACGATATCTAGTGGGGTCTACTTCATTGTGAGATATCTTTATACCGGTTTTATATTTAGCAAGAAAGCACCTGTGTTTTCTCACAGACTATTTGAATAGTAGCAACTGTATTATCTACAAAACCTAAAGTCAACACAACTCTTTACAATGACTGGAAGGAAAATGCGATGTTGAGAAACCAACCTACTGACTCCAGTTTTATCTCTGTATTTAGCTGCCTAAGTTCTCCATTCATGCCACAGTAGAAGAAGATAGGTAGAGACAGCTTCTTTTGTAGATCACTTAGCGTTTTCCACCACTTTTGCTTATTAGTGTAGGAAAGATTGAAAAAAATTTTAAGGCATAATGGTTTTTCTCTCAACCTATGCAGTTCCTGCCTCTAGTACAGTAAAGTTTGGGCCTAAGATGCTGCACAACTCTTCGAGCCTCTGTTTGTTTGAGTTTTGTACTGACATTTGACAGCCAGAATATCAAGATGGGTATACTCTTTTAAATGCAAGGTCCTTAAAAGATGTTAAGTCTGCACATTGTTGGACTGCATCCTGGTACCTTTGAGCCTGCTTAGGAGAAAATTTTACTTTTTCTCTAACCTTCACAGGATGGGGTAAATCAGGATAACTCCAGATTTTGTCTTCTCTGAGCATGCCAGATAGAATTAGTATGTAAAGCCTTACCAATTAAGAGAGATAATTACAAACTGGGATACAGGGAACTCCTATTCACTTGCAGCATTCAACAGTTTAAAGTTTCTTCAGAAGAGATGCAGGGATAACACTCCAGGGTGGGAACACTTCCTTTTAAAATTACTAAGCAACATTATTGTCTTAAATGTAAATTAGACAATTAGCGGGGTCAAGAGACCACACAAAAGATTTTATTGGTTTGAATAAAATGCAGCCTGACATCAACTAGTATAGTAGCAACCAGATTTTCTGAGTAAGTGTGAATCACCACATTAGATGCAACTTCACCTTCTGTCTCTTGCTCACACCTCTACTGTGTTCCCAATTTATTATGGAGCAGTAATTATTTAAATCCAGCTTTACTTGCTGTAAATACTATATTTTACCTACTCTAATTCTACATAAGGGCTCTTTTATAATTTCTATGCAGTCTTCATTCTATGCCTGATGTTTCTTTGCCTTTTCTCTCCTTGGTGCTTATTTTCTTCTTTTCTTGTGGGGTTTTGCTTAGAAGTTATGTAGACTATTTTTAAAAATCATAAAGGCACAAGTTTAACAGATTGTAAATTATAAATCTTGAGTAGACTTTTTGGCTAACACCCATGTGTTTTGGCTTTTACTACTTATTTGGCATGCATTACTTTTTCATCCAGATGTAAGTAGCACTACTAAAGTGAAAAAGCTGTGACTGTGCTATAGTAATGTTTCTCACAAAGTTCTGCTTGTGTTAAGGGCTGTAGATCATCAAAGCAAAAGGAATCTGTTATTCTCCAGATTATATTTTGAATAGATAAGGCAGACAAATGATAAGGGAAAAGATGCCATATCGTCTGGATCATGTGCAAAACGAAAAAGGGTACTGGGAAGATGTGGTGAGAACATACGTGAACATTTATAGTAAGTTGGAGACTGAATCCAAGTCATGTTTTAGTGTACAGCAAGTAAGAACTACCTCCCTTTCCTCCAGATTCTCCCACCCTAAATTTTGGATTGGCATGGTTATTGCAGCTTTAAATAATACTAATATGTAAAATTTTATCTGAAGAGAATGTGGAAAATTTTTATTACATCCTCATTTTCTGGGAAATGTATTTCAAAAAGTATTGTATTGCCTTTATTTACACATGAGAGACAGAGTTCCTGCCAGCCAGCCATGGATGCAGGGCTTCTCCCAAGTGAAATGCACTATGAGGTGTTTAAAGTAGCAGAGCTGGAAGGGAAGAGAGGACTGGCCCTGCCAGTTAGGGAAACACAGCTAAATAAATTGAACACTTTATGCAGTGGCCGGAGCTGAATCATGTGCCACACAAAGCAGACAGTAGGCGTAAAGCCCAGTTAGCATCCACCAGTTACTAAGAAATATCTGACCACAGACATAAGGATGACAGAATTGGATTTTATTTAATTCTTCAGAGGTCTGTGGGATTGGAATTCCATGCTTTTATTGCTAGAAGTGCAGCACGAGGCTGAAGTGAAACCTAATATTTGTTTTCATGTCTCTTTGAAGCAGTACCACACATGGCCTGGGCAGGTATGCTGGGTGTCCCTCTTACAGGGGATATTCAGTGCACTTGGTGAGAGAGGGAAATGTTATTCTCTTTCATTCTACAGACAGTTATTGCAGCATAAAGGAAACAAGGCCCAAACCCTCAAAAGTTCTTTGCCTGACTCTAAGTGATTTCAAGGGCATTCAGGCCCAGCATATTTCCAGGGCTTGAGGCCAGTGTGACTTTGTGTGGTGCCACCAGCAGCACAGGCTGTGTCACAGGCAGAGCCGGGATTTCTAGGTCCCAGGCTAGTGGCTTAACTGCTGGACTAGGCTGCCTTTCCTAATCTTTTGTTCTGATCTGTGCCTCTAACCTGTCTGTTCTGCATGAGGAAAACCACTGTGGTTTTTATGCCGAAGCTGTGCCTCTGAGCCGAAAAGACTATGTGCTTCTTGGTTATGGGAGGTCTGTTGTGTTGAACTTGTGCACTGTGAGAATAAAAAGCCCAAGTTACAGTGCTGGATGAGCAATACTTGGCACCACTCAGCTCAGACCTCTTCACTGATTAAATCCTGTGCTGTGAGATCATAGCAAAATAATAGCACGAATCACCAGAAAATCAGGAGTGCTTAGCTTGTGTTTAACAGGAAAATCTTGAGGAAAGAGTCCACACAGTAAACAAATAGTGAAGTGGAAAGAAGAGCGTTTCTATAAACACTTTGATCACAAATACATGCATTACATCTGTGTGTGCGTAAAAACAGAGTTTAATAAAAGCACAGATGAATTCCAGGTAACTAGGACACTGAATTGTACCATGGTTGGAGAATTCTGCTGAAGTGTACTTCTTTAAAAAAAAAAATAAATTCTGCTTGATAGCATGCGCCTGCCTTTAAAAAATGAGTAAAGCTACTCTTCGCTGGCTTTGAGTCTGCATGTTAGACAACCAGTAGATAATTTTGATGGTGATTTAGGGAAGGGGGGGGAAAAAATCCAACTGGGCACAGAGTATCTGTGTTCACTCCCACTGCAAGGTTTATTGATGCTGTCTGCAGATTTGTGTTTGCTTTACTGCTGGTAGTTAGAGCTGGTGATCAAAGGCGAGTGTAGCTGAACCCATGAAGGGACATAATTGGTTGGACTCTTTGAGTCCTCTGTAACAATACTCGGTTTGTTGTGTTAGGCAGCTCTCCACAAAGTATAAAACATTCTATGATTGCTGGGGCAGTCGGTCAAATGTTTTCTTCTCGTCTCGATTCCTTTTATACAGGAAACCAATATAGCTCACAGCCCAGGGATGAAAGCTTTAAACCTGGAGGGTGCCTGGTGTTTCCTGAGAATCTCATGGGGGAAACATTCAGTCTCAAAACAGCTTCGCTGACAGATATATTTTTATAGCTTTTTTTTTTTCTCCTCATTCTTTGTTTCATTTGAATATAATAGGCTCTTTATTTTCAAATGTTCATCTGTTCCTGCTGTTTATATCCTCACCCAAAAATCATAATTCTCTGGCTTATTTTCTTTTTTGACATCACATTTTGGTTACTGTTGAACATATGTGCTACAATGCTTGTATAGAAGGGATGTTGTTTATTTTTGAGTAATAAATTTTCCATTTTCTTTTCTGTCTTTTGAAAAGAATCCCATATTTCAATTTGAAGCAAAAAGTTATAGACCTATTTATAGTTTTTGAATTTTGGCAGTGATGTAAGCATGTTGTGTGGTTTTGTGACTTCATGAGACAAAACGCTGGAGTTGCAGATGAATATGTAAAATTGTTATTTTTCCTATTCTTTTTTCTTTATTACATGAAGCGAGAAAATACTTCTGATGCAGTTCCACCTAGGTATAGCTTGTCTATTCTGAGGACCACTCCAGGGGCCAAGCAGATAAAGCTGTCTATGTCTTTAAGCTATCGAGGCAATTTTGGCAGTGGGCTCAAACATGCTAGAATTCAGTGAAATAAAATGTACAGAATGGCTTCATTGCTTGGCACTGTTTAAATGTGGAATATAAGCCCCATGCTACTAGTGGAGTTATTTCTCTCTTCCATACTTTTCAAAAGCATTTGGTTTTTTTTGTCATTAAAAAAGCATAGATACACAACTTACTGGCGTAGTAATTTTTATTGCAAAGAAGCAGCATAAGGTAGAAAAAATATTTTAGGAAACATGACATTGCTTACATCCCATCAGTTATGGAACTGGACCTCCAAAAAGCAGTATTCCCAGGAACTTAAAGGCTGTGGCACACAGCAGATTGTCACAAAAGTGACACAGCTACCTAGGCCACATTAGCAAGGACATTCACCCCCCAAGCAAAAGTGTTCAAAAGAGATTTAAAATGGTTCTAAGAGGCAGGCAGCATGCCTTATTCTTGCATTCTTCACGTAAAATCTGCTTTAGTGTGCTGTGAGAAGCAGCCTCCTTCTGCTCCTGCCCCCATGCACCCTGCAGCCCTGGGGGCAGAGCGGTGGTGTTTGCCCAACTGCCCTTTGTGTGCCAGTGACTGCACAGCGCCAGGTCAGCACGACACAAACACGTCACCTCTGACACGGGACAGCAGACTTCAGTGTGCCTTCCTGCACCTTGAAAGCAAAGTAGGCTGGAGAGCCAGAGGCAGCCTTTGCTCTCCATGCTGCCACTGGCTCTGAATCACTTCTGGACAGTTCTTAAATCTGATTCTTAATTACCTGTTACAGCTAGCAACTACAGTTTTTGCCTCTGAGAATATTTGAGAACAAAACTGACGGGAGAAAAGATGGGTTTTTTTGTCCCAGAAAAACTCTAGAGATTAAAATGTTATATATATATGTGTATTTCTGTATATAATTATTTAATACAGAACTTAAGTTTATGCATCTATAAATATATACACTTAACCTCCAATTTAACAAATAACCAGATGACTAAAGAAAACCCAAATAATGAAAATCTTCATTACAGAATATTTCCTCTTCTTCAGATTTATTAAAGTTCAGTCATAATCTTACTGAGATCTTACTGAGACAGTTAAATAGATTGTTGGAATTTTTGCTACTCAAAAGCTGTTACAGGAATGCCTTCCTGTTGCTTAACTTAATGTAGTACCTGGAAATTATTTTAAACTCCTTGCAAAAGAACAGCCAGAGATCTCTTACATTATAATTAATAATTATAATGTAATTAATAAGTACTACTATGATTACTTAACCCCTTGAAGTACTCATATTGTTTTTGTGTGCTTTCCTCCTTGCAGACTGATCATCTTAATTATTTCTCTTTGCATGCACTTAGCACCTATTAAAATGAAATTTAAAATACATTCTCAAGCAGGTAAGAAGCTACTTTGTGTGTTTGGAGGCCATCTCAGTGGGACTGGACTAGCTTTTTCATCTCCCTGTGCTGATAGGCTTGGACTTTGTGTTGTGTCTTTTTCCCAGACCTTTGACAAAAAACTCTGTCTGCTTTCAGCATTCTGAGCCTTACTGGTAATAGCCTAATGATTAACTCTTGGAGTAATGGGGAGCTAACTGTTTGCAGTCATCCCAATCTAGTGAATTCTGCCAGCTCTTAAAAGAAAGAAACTTGTGGAAGTTTGTAGATTTGACACATTTTTTAAGTGGATAATGAATGTCTTTTCATGTTTCAGGCAGTATTAAAGGTTATAGACTCTTTGTCACTGTTCACAAGCCCCTTGGCAATGAGGGTATTTTAAAATCCTCAGTGGATGGAGGTCAAGTATGCAAGTCTGCCCAGGAACTGTGTGCCAGACTGTAAAAGTCGTAGATACAATTTTAAAGAGACCTAGGAAACTATTTTTTTCACCTTCAAAATAAGTAATGGCATAAAAGAATAAAACCATTTGTGTTGAGTGGTTTCCAAAAGCTAGTGAGATTAGGCTTAAATTTGAACACTGCTATGCTGAGACATTGCACTGATTGTAAAGCCCTATCTACACAAGAAATACGAGTTGAGCTTTGTTTCTTTTCCTGGCTGTAATGGGATCATTGGATGCAGCTCCTACTCTCACTCCCACAGAGGAATGGTGCAGCAGTGCTCTGTCTCTCACTGCATTAGCTTTTCGAGCTGAGTCGGTATGCCTGCAACAATGGCTCACACCTGCAGAGCTGCTGAACCATCCTGGATGTGCTGAGAGACTTGGCTCTAAAGCGTTCTTTAACTCTTCCTCTTCCTCAGATAAGCCCTTGCTAACTGTGTTTATATGGTATCTCCTGGGCAGTTTTCCTGCTCTGCTTCATCTGCTTACCTCAGCACAGCTTATTATGGGTAGGTGTCAGAACTTTTCCTTTTGTTCTCAGATCCGGATCTCTACAACACTGTTGAAGAGCTGCTGAGACTTTGGGATTCAGGAAATCTGAGTGTTTTGGGGGTTTTTTAAGGCTTATTTCTGAGATGGTCTTTCTTCTTGTCTGAATAAAGAGGAGTGATAAAATTTGCCTGCCTCACTGGTTCATGCAATGATGTCTATAAAAGTTTTGGAGATCCTTGCAGGAAAAAGTGAAGTGCTACTGGTGGTGGTAGTGTCATGCTATAATCTTGTCTGAATCTTCCATAATTTAAACACAAGACTTTAAGTTTTCTGTACCTCAGCTTGGAATCTGTTATATCATCATCACTGTAATCCAGGGCACTCTGTACACCAGTAACATACTAGGCAAAGGGACAAGAAAGGAAAAGCAATGGATGAAGGTTTCTGTCATGGATTGGAGCTGATATTGAACAGGCATTGCTGTTCTCCCTTCAGCTCGATAAGCTTTTTCAGTTTCTTCAGCCTAGTTGCTTTTATGCTGCCATATTTATTGTTATATGGTTGTTGCCTTTTTTATTGCAGATAATAGCTAATTGAGACTCGAGGAACTTTATTTGTTTAACCTTGGATCTCTGGAAGAGAAACTGGTTACTTTGAACCTTTCAGTCTTTTGCTCTTAAATGCATTGAGAGAAGCAACTCGAATTTAGTGCTTTTATTGCAATTTTAAAGACACAAATAGATGCCTTCATTCTTACAAGCAACATCAAAAGGGCAGAGAGTCTGGAGTGTATCAATCATACATTGGTCATTCACCATTAATCAACCCACACACGCTTGTATCTCTATCAGGACCTTGTCTCCTTCCAATGTGTTCACTCTGCCCCACTGCTGGAGAAATACAGTCAGGAGGAAACCCAATAGAGCCCAGTTGTCATGTGCTGTAAGAAAGTACGACTTGACTTCCTGACATACTTTGGTATGAGTGTAGTGTGTCACATGAATGAGTCTATGCTTATTTATATGCAATGCCATTACATTTCAGCCCTGGAGTTTGGATTTTCTGTTTGCAGTTCTCATGAAGATTGCTTAAAATAACAGATTCTAACTGTTACAGACTGATTAGTTCATTTTATAACTGATAAAAACAATAAAGTAATAAACATCAAAGTGCTCGGGTGCAAAGTCCAAAAATGTAAAGTAAGAACAAACATGTGAATTCTTGATAGTTATTCCCAGTCCCCACATACATGTGTATTTGTGTGTTATGACCCTCCCCTTTTCTGTGCAGTCTGTGCGTCATCGCTGCTTAACTCCACTCTCCGTGTTGTGCAGTTTGTTTGGGCTTGCATCTCACTAGTCAATATATTGGTTTTCGTTAGTGCTCTGGTTTCATAAAGTGAATTATCTCTTTGGATGGGAAATACAGTAAAAGAACAGATGTGTTGCTTTGGAAGGACAGTGTTCTTTTTTGTGTGCATAGGTATTACGTAACAGGGGTTGTGTTTACTAGACTGCATGCCTTTTTGGGGTTAGCTAAAATAAGACTGGATTGCATGTGTAATACATGGAATAAAATTTTAAAAGTCTGTTTCTACCTAAAGCAATGGAGTTAAAGCATACTTCCTTATTCTTTCCTTTCTGATGTTTCCTCTCAGCCCTGTTATTATTACTTTTATGCACCGAAGATAAGCTCACTTGGCCTATAAATCTAGTGACAGGAAAACTCTGCCCCGGAAAGTTTATATTAATATGCAAGAGCTCATATTGTTGCTAGACAAGAAAATTATGTAGAAGAAAACAAAACTTATTAAATCACATGCAATTTGTAGTCATGCAGGAAGTATGTATGAAAGACAGAAATTAGCCCAAATGTCCCAAATTCTAGTCAGTACATCAATGAAAGCGCTCCTGTCTGCTGTTAATTCCTTCTGTCTTGGCCATCCACATCTCAGGTACATGTTTTGTGGTGATAGTCCCAATAAGCACAACATGGAGACAATATATGGAATATCTGGTGGGGAAATATAACCCGATTGTTGGTTTGTTGTTTATTATTTGTGGTTGTTGGTTTGGTTGTTTTTTTTTTTTGTTTTAATTTTATTTTTTGTAATTGTAGCTGAGCAGATCTACTGGCTTACCTTTGAGAAAAGGGGCCCATCCTCCCTTTCGCTGCTGCTCTGGTGGATGTAGGACAGCATGCTACACTCATTCTCTTCCCCAGTATGGCACAAGATGGATTTTGGGTAGTTTTGGTGGGTTGCTGAGCCAATATTAAATAAGCGGTCTACAAATGCCAAGACCACTTCAAGAAATACCTACAGGATTTCCCTTTCTATTAACCTCTCCAGTTTTCTGATTTGCTACCTAAATTTCTGTCTACAAACAACAAGGAACTATTTGAGAGAAATTATTCCATGGTGATAAATGTGGCACAACTGTTCTGTAATTTTGCTTTTGTTTACTAGATACGGATCAATGTTTTTCTTTTCTCTTAAAGTCTGCTTTATGTTGTGGGATTGTCTAATGACAAGCTCTTCAAAGCAGAGAAACAATATTATGCACATGGAAGCCATCATTGTTTCCCCTGCTGCTCCTTTGGCTTGATGCTGTATTCAAGGAGTAATTGTGGGAAGCCAGTGCTCCTCTTCCTAAACATAAACTAGGCTGAACTTCACTCTTCCTGTCTGTGATTGTTAGCAAGAGCATTAGAAAATTGCTGTGTACCAACTCAGTCATGGAGAAGAAAAAGCAGGACAATTTGCATTTTTTTCCAGCTTAATGCTATGCCCACCTTTTCACCTGCCCTACATAGGATTGTTTGCACTGGGAACTATGTCAAATAGTCTTGGTGAGAGGGATGATTTCATTCCCTTTAATGAAATCATATAGGGAAAAAAAGCAAACAGATTCTTTTTTTTTTTCTCAGCAATGTCATTCTCTTTCAGACAAGTGTTAGCTCATGAAGGGAGCAGTTGTATGTTTGTTCAGCAAGCATGGTAAGAGCTTTTTCAAATTTATATAGTCTCTTTAGCTAAGATCATTATTAAATAATTTGTCCTTAACTTTCTCTGTGTTGCTACAAGAGAAGTCAGTGAAATTCTGTCAAACATAGAACCAGATAAGCAACTAGTTTCTATATGCCTTAGCACCTTCCTACTTCAGATTGTGATTGTTAGGTGAAAAAAACAAAGAAAGAAAGAAAGAAAGAAAGGAAGGAAGGAAGGAGGCATCCACATATATAGGTGTGTTTCTGGATTTATTTATTTGCAGAAAACAATAGTATAAAATAAGTGTCAAAGAAATTCATGATACAGTTACATACTATTAAGGAGGATCTTGCTATAAATTTGTACTTTTAAAGCCTAGGGAGTTGGAATGAAGCTCTTTCTGCTGCTAAAATGTTCTCTATCTATATGTCCTGGGGATTTTATTATTCACAGTCTTCTTTCAAGGAATTTTCATTGAGGTGAGAAAAAGATTTCTTTTACAGCAATGTGAAATATCATATGGAAATTTCTAGTACGGAGGAACAAGTTTAGTTCTGTATTTGGAATTCGGGTCAAGCTTTTGTTTCTGTTGTTTAAAAGATACTGCAATTTTCTGAGCAACAAATCTAGACGCCAGCTGTTTTGAAGACTCTGATTTTCAAAACATTTATCTTGAGACATAATAGTATATTTTCAAGTCTTGAATATGGCTGATTTGGGCCCAGGGAATTAGTCAACTTAATCGAATTTAACATTTTTATTTCTTTGTTTTTTATAACTAAGGAGATTTATAAGGCATCTTTATAAAATGGAGGCATATATCATTTAATAACATGATTCAGAGAAGCATTTCATCCCTTTGCTTAGGGTAAGAAAATTTTCTGGTTTTAAATCACAAGCACAATGAATGACGATAATCATGCTCAAAGGATTTTTAGGTTAATAAGGCATGAATAAGTGTTGTCTTTCTGCAAAGAGATGAATACAGTGATTGTGTTTACTGTGGCTGGGCAATGTATTTAAGAATATCTAGTACTGCTATTCAAAATGCTCTTTTAATGACTTTTTTGTGCAGATAACTGTAGGCCCGTGTGAACGTCACAGTCAAAAGTATGGAGTCTTTTTCTGCACTGACTTGTCCAGTTTTAGAGCTGAGTTTGAAGCTGCAAGTCTTCTCCAACAGAAATGGAAAGACAAGGATTCTTTTGCCAGAAAGACTGAAAATTGTATGCCTTGAAATGTGAAATGAGACCTAACAACTTGTGCTGCAACAAATTTTGCTGACCTACACAATCAGTTGAAAAGACTGGCTGGATTTTGGGATAGCCAGCCATCTTAAAAATATATGTTTTCATATTTTGTGTTCCAGAAAAGCCATTATTCTGGGCTGAACATGGCTTAAAAAGTTGAAATCTGTTACAATTTTCTGCCAAAACAAAATCTTATTTGAAGTAGTCTCACAGCAAAACAATGCTGTCTTACTTATCACTTGCACTCTGGGGCATCATTTAATCTTTGTATCTTAGGGACTAAAATGAATATTCAGCAGTTCTGTAGGGGTAAGGAGTAAAACCCTGACCCGACTGCAGTCAGTGGTTTCATGTTGAGGTCATATCATATATAGGGTCACATATAAAGGCTTTGTGTCTTAAAGCGTTACATTCCTTCCCAGGTGGTTAAATTGTGCTAAGTTGGAAAAGCATTTCTTGGCACAGGATGCATGATTTTGAATATGTTTGTCCCATCTAGACTTCCTGACCAAACTGTAAGAACTTGGTAGGGCAGGGAGAGGGTTGAGAATGCCACCAGTCACCTTAAGCTGTTGTAGACAAACCCTATGCTTCCTGTGGTGCTCAAGTATTGCCACTTTTACAGCTATGGGACACAAGGGATGACTAGTGAAATCTTCCTGACACTGGAAGAGTTCACCATTCTGTGGATGAGAGATTTGCATGAGAGCATGGTTTATGCATAGGGCGTGTGGTTTTAAAGAGAGGTGTAATGACTTACCCATTGCCTGCCTGAGCATTCCTTTTTAATGTTAAACATCCATGGAACTACAGTGGATGCAGCCTCAGTTGGCCACATTTCTGAGAAAAGTGCATCACAATAGCACATTAGTCATCCTCACTTGATAGAAACAAGAAGGATGAATGAAAAGCTGTAGCACAATGTAGAGCACTCAAGAGCAGCTTATATTGAAAGAGCTAGGGGTTTTTCCTTGTTTTTGAAGTGTATGTGAAGACACCATTGCTCCTTGAAATCTCGGGTTTAGGTCTGAAAAACTACAGACTCCTGGGATTTCGGGACCTGTACCAGTGCTTGATTCAGGCCTTTTACCCTTTGGAAGAAGAGAAACAAAATTCTGGCTTCTGTCATGGCATGAGGCCGTCTGACGCGTCCTTGGAAACAACCAAGTAGAAAAGGTTTGTCTGCTCTGTGTAAACATTCAAGAGCACACAGCATTTTCTGGGAGAGCTGTGCTTTTGTACTGAGTCACTGCATTCTTTCCCCACAACTGTGCAGTTAGCTGCTGCCTTCCAGCATGTTGCACAGCGCAGTTGGATTGCACGTGAACAGTGCTTGGGGCACATGAATACTCTTTAAGTAAGTTATAGTGACCAACAGCACTATACTGAATAAACGCTATTAGTCTCTCTCTGTTTCAGTGTGCAGTAAAGGGCAGTTTTCCAGGATTGAATAAATGGTGCCGTGCCAGATGTGAGGATCTGTTGAACTGTGTGTAGATCTCAGAGGAAAAAAAAGCAGATTTGATGACTTATGGAAAGACTTCTGCTTGTAAAAGAGAAACATAGAAATGGTCTCTTAGTTGCTGGCAGAAAACAATAGAAGGAACTCTAGATGCAAAACCATGATTTGAGCAGTGGGTATGTTAGCTGGGCAATCAGGATGAGAATGATTTCTGTTTCCGTCGTAAAATAATATATCAGTCAGATGTTAGACATCATTGCAGGAAAGTGGCAAAAACAAAGCAGTAAAGAGACCCCAATACACGTACCAGATGATGTTCAGACTGCTGATGGCACCAAGCTCACATCTGTAAGTTCAAAGACTTAACACTTGGTCCTTCATTCCCACATTTGTTCATCCAGCTGCTTTGGCTCTATGGGCAAAATATCATCGTGGGAGTCACTTGAAACTGGCTCATGAGTTCCCTGGCATATGAGGAGTACTTTTAAAATATGAAGCATTTTTACATCCAATGTGATTTATAAGTTTGCTTTTTTTCTGTATGACTGATTCCATTGTAATTTCAAGCTGTGATGTTACACAACGGAGAGAATCACCCTCTGCTGTTATAGTCCCTTTTATTCTTTGCCTCTTATTTGGTTTGCCATTGAAATATTGGGACGAATGCCTCAAGAAATGGTGCAACAGTCTCTCTGAGGCTTTGGAGGCCTGGACAAAGCAATGGAAGGAACATGCAATGTGCAAGTTATGCACTAGGGAATCAAGAAGACATTCAGTTATTGTTTTTTGTGTTCTGAGCAAAATTACTTTTGTAATTTAATTAAAATGCAGAACCCAGGCTTGCAAGGTGTTCAGCACTCTCTGCTCCTTGTGAAGACAGTCTGTCTGAAGAGCGACATTTTTTTTGCTCTCCCCTCCTAGGCTTCTGTGCCCCAGTGACATTTGTTTCAATCCTGAGATAGCATTTAGATCAAACATTTGGAATTGAAGTCCCTAACTTTGCTTAAAAAACTAACTCCAAGGCAGATAATAAGACTATGAGGATAAGCTGCTCCTTCAAATGAGTGGAAATATTGTTTTAAATATGTTTAAATGTGTTTGTATCGGAGGAATTCAGGATTAGATTTGGGGCTTTTTTAAACTTCCTTTTATTAATGTTGGGTTATTACTGGACACAGTATATGTTTGTGTTAAACTAAAATACAATTGACTATAAAACAGTCTTGACACATCATGATTTTTATGAGGTCACTACTCCTATTTTCTTTCAAAAGTTACGAGTGATGCGTCCTAAAATATCAATTTCCAAATATGGATTAGATCTTACAATGTAAAATAATGTTGCTTATACCCAAGCAAATAATAACGTCACTTGTCTGGTATTAGGTCTTAAAAGTACGACTAACTAAAGATTTCTTAAAAAATAAAAAGAGGGTAAAGAAGAGTCCTTGAATACAATTTCAGAAGGGTAAAGCTTTCAACTTTGTGTACGCTCTCTATTCATTTGACTTTGGACAGAATCACAGTGCAAGAGCAGATTTTGAGAATGTCAAGGGGAAAACACCAAAATTCCATGCAGTAAAGTCTGAGAAGATGTGTATCTTAGCTGCACCTCTTCAGTATGTCAGAGTTAAATGCAGTTGCCTCTGGAATGAAGTTGGCAACAAAGAGTGATTAGGCAGTGTCAGTCACTGATTATTTATGCATCTCACCTTAAAAGTCTACAACGACCAAGACTGGCCTCAGCAAGAGTCTGGGCTAAGGCACCCACTTACGAGAAATGCCATCAATGCAATTTCTTTTTCAGAGGAGTGGAAGGTGATATTAAGTATGGTGATAACTGAATAGGTTCCATAGGTGTGTATATCCTGCATTGCTCCCAGTGTCACTGGTCAAATCTTGTTGCTGCTTTTTATGCCTCAATCACTGAAAGTGAAAAAGGAGAAAGTGGAGCAGGAAAAAAAAAAAAAGTTTGTCTTCACTGTTTTCACTGCCCTTTGTGTGGTCTTACCTTTCAATCTTGATGCCCAAGGAGTTGCAGAATGTCAATATTTCTCAAAACTGACTTGGTTTTGGAGAAAACAACTACAACTATTTCTTCTCCTAAAAGTTAGTAAACTGCAGTTAGTCCAGGGTGCAGGCAAAACTACAGAAATACTTAATGGAATGCATCTGAATTTCCAAATCCTGTGCTGAAATGAGAAATCAAGAAAAAAAAAAAAGGTAGATGTAAAGCTAGAGTGATTTGAATACTGGAAATTCATTTCAGAGGATGACTGGTGTTTTTGGTGAGAGAACACTTTCTTTGCGTTTTTTGTTAATCTGAGTCAAAATATGAGCACGCTCACAAAGTGAGCTTAAATGTTATGAAATGTGGGATCAAGATATGGTAGTCAGCAATGAAAATAACTTTCAGATGATTTCGGTTAAAAAACCTCAGGATAGTAAAGGGATCTTCTCCTGTTTGAAAATATAAGGTCTTGTACGTCTCTGCAAAACGCACAGAATTTGGCTTCTAAATTTTCAGTACTTTCACAAAGCCTTAAAAAGAGCTGAAAATGAGGGAGTCCTTGCTCTAAACGTCAGTGACTTGGCAGGGCTTTGGACAGTTGGGATTAACATCAGTGCTGGTATTCAGCTGACATCCTTGTTCAATGTATCTTTCTTACTGCAACTGGCAAGGGACAAGAGCTATTGTGACTGCAACTTTGAAAGCAATATTTAATTAAGTAAATTGATGTGGTCATTGGGAAATTGCAAATCATTTTTATGTGGCCTTTTTTTTCTCCCTTTATTAAAGGCTCTTGAAGGGGTGCTCTTTGCATTCAATAAAGTTTTATCTTTACAGTAAGTACTTAGTGGTTTGCAAGCTTCAGCTTGCTGCTCAGTAGGTACTAGGGGCACAGTTTTTCTTTAAATATCTTCATTCGCTACCTACACTTTCAGGAAGAAATAAATTTGATGGTGTTTGACTTTTGCTGAACATGCAAATCATACTTTTTATTGAAAGATGTACTGTTGTTCAGTTCTGCTAAAGGAGTGAATAAGGGAAAAAATAACATTTCAGTGAGTTGCTTCCCCCTGCTTCCAAAAACAATTTTATATACACTGTGCTCATGGAAGTAAAAAGGAGACGTTTGCTAAAGTTTTGGAGGGGAAAGCAGCTTGTGCAGGGAGATGTAATCATTATCCTCTGCTTAGACCTCCCAGAGAAGAGGGAGAAACCATGATGTGAACACTAAAGGGTTAAGCACAACATTGAGAGCAATTTGTCTATTGTTTCTCTATTGATATCTTTCACCAACTTACCACTCATCACCTTTTGCAAGTAGTCTCCATATAGCAACACATGGCGCCATAGACAAACCAGATGCAATCTAATGTTTTCTTTTCATAAGCATTTGTAAATTTGTTAAAAGGAAAAGTAAGGGAAATGGGAGAAAAATGTTTATTTTGTAGAAGCTGTACCAAGGAGCATTGAGAACAGTTACTTTTTACTGTAACCCCCGTGCTACCTGATGGGCTTCCACAGTTTCCCTAAAGGAGTTGTTCTGTGTCATTGAAATGAACCTAGGTTCTCTTCACAGCACTCTTGAAGATCCTGAGCTTGTATTCTGAATATTTAGAGCATGTTGTCAGAACCCTAGGTTGAAAACTGGACTCTGTTATGCTCCACCTTTAGTTTGCTGCTAATTTTCATCTTTCTGTTTAATTCCATAACACAGTTTTCCTCGATGACATATCTGCATATAATTGCTACATGTATGCTTTTCTGTCTGCAGCACAATGGCATGAATGCACAGACTGGGTTTTTTCCGAGCAATGTTGTTCAAAGTCCTTAAATTCAAATCTTTCCTTTACTAGGTAAGTTCATTACTTTTCCTTAAAAGAAATCTATTGCTTTTCTCCCTTTTTTTTTTTTTTTTTGGCTGTAAGCTTCTTTCAGTTGCAGCTGACTTTAAAAGATGTAAAACATTTATCTTTCTTTACATGGAAAACAACCATATGCTTTATTTGAACATAGCAGAGGTTACTTCAGTTAAAAAAAAAACCCCAACAAAACAACAACTAAATACCAAGTAAAAAAACCCATACTAACCCCCAAACTTATGAAAACAAAAGGTCTCTGTAAGAGTAGATAGTTTGTATCTCTTTTCTTGCAGTTGAATGCATGATAAACATAAAATGCCAACTGCCCTTATTATAATAGCAGATTTCTAGGTTTTTACAAGCATGAGGCGTTGTTGTAAGAGTTGCTTATTTTCCCTTAATAAGTTTTATAACTTATGAAATTTTCACTGAGGTGCACAGAATAGGCTCTCATATTATGGCTGAGTGCTTGTCAGCAGTCCAGGCAGAACTTGTGGAGACTGGTCACAGGAAAAGGTCATCTTCCACCATTCAACCTTCTGAACTGTAGCAAAGGCTAGCCAAAATGCATTTAAAACAGCTGTTCTTTTGTAGCAGCAATTACTGTAGTTGTTACAAGGAAGTTAGATGATCACAAATGGGAGGAAGATCAGTTTAACAACTGTAAATTCTTGCTGCCACTCATTTCTGAGTACAGAGCCTTGAATGAATGGAATTAACTTCTGTTTCTTTAGAAAATACAATTGATGGAATGTTTTACCACTAAGATGCAGAAGCTTTTGTTAGTAAAAAGAAAATCAACAATTATTCCTTCCTGTCAATTGCACAACAATTATATTCTGAGTTTTTCCCATCTCATTTGATGATTTGCATAAATGTATCTGCATAAAGGCTGGTTGGCCTATTTAAATGGTAATGGAAAGGCCTGGAAAGTTTGTTGCCTTATATGTAAGATTTTTTGAGAACTTCTGTCACCTCTTTGGCCAGTAGTGAGCTTTGCCATATGATGTTAGTGGACCAAGACTTTGCCAGCCACTGGAAATTTGCCCAAAAGTCAGCATGAATTTCTGTCTGAAGTTAGTTTAAGGTATTTGTGGCTCCTGGTTGAATAGGAGAAAAAAAGCTTATGCTCAGACAGATTTCCCTGACTTTTGAAGAACATCTTGTCTCCTTATCTTTTGTAAACTGTGCTGTAAACACTTCTTTAACTACTTCCAGAGCTCATTTCCACAAGCACAACATTTGGCTATGCGGTTGGATTACCAGCAGAACAGAGGGAAGCAGTGTTACACGGTCACTTTGTTGCCTGTGTTCAGCCCTATCACCGTCCAGCCAGTGTTTACAGAATGCCACAGTTAACGTTGCCCAGATGCTCTATCTGTGGGAAGCCCAGAAGCCAGGCACGGAGTGCCGGTGTTTTCCAAACCCGGCCGTCTTATCCGAGGCCTTGCCTGTTTGTTGCGAGCGGGGTCACCGCGCGGCCCGGGTGTGCTGTCAGCCCTGACAGGAGATAGCACTGCCCAAGATGTTGAAGTTTGTGTTGTTTAGGCCACTTACAGCTTTTCAACAAACATTTTAGAACAAAGTGATGGAGTTTCTCTGGCAGCTTGTGGACCCAAGAGCGTCTTTTCCTACCACTAAGACTTCGGTAGGAATAATGCCTCTAACTACAAAAACATTTTATGTAGTTGCTAGCAAAGCATATGGACTTTGCAGGAGCTGCATGGTTTCCAGGCTGTGTTTTGCTCTCTGGTCATTACTTTTTGTGTTTAGGTGTACATTTTTTCCAATTTTTCCATTTCCCACATATGCTGATGATTACTAAAGTCAGCCATGTCGTCTTTTAGACAATCAGCTTTCTTAGGGTAGCTTGCTCTTCATGGAACACACGAAATAAGATTTTTTTGTTTATTTGTTTTTGTGGCAGATTTTAGATTGTGCATATCACATGCATATGTCAACTAATCCTAGGAACTGAAGAAGTAAAACTATTTTTGGCCATACTGATGGGATATTTGAAGCATAGTATACAGTCTAACTACATAGTGTCACAATAGAATAATGCAATAATATATTACTGAAAAGAGTCAATATTTTTCATAAAATAAACACTTCAGAAACAGTTGCATTCCTCCATATGCATACCTGGAATGTAAGAAAATATGAATAATTTGTAGTAACTTTATTTGTTTTCCACTAACCGTGTACAATGCACAGAAATTTCTGGCCTATATAGCCATTTAAAATTATGTATCTGTTTTCATGGGTTTAAAAAAGTATTTAAATTTCATAATGTGTCTTTTTAAACTTTTTTTTAAAAATAGGTTATTTGGTGTTGCGTATTTCTATTTAAAATTTTTGTTTGTTTGTTTGTTTCCTGAGGAACTAATTTTTTTCCTGTATATTTTTACCTTCTTATACAAGAAACTTTTGTGTACAACACACAAATGACCCTGTTACCTGAGGTTCTACTAAGATTTTTAAGTGTGTGAATAAAGGTTTTTTCCTTTAAGGGCTGGAGGTAGGGTTCTTTTAACTGCTTCATATCCACATTCCAAAACCTATTTAAAAACCTGAGTCTAAAGTCCAGCTGACAATGAACTCTATTTTCAGCTAAAACTCCCTCCTCCCCCACTTCGCCACACACTGTTTCTGCTGCTGGTCCACTTGTGATAAAGACCAAAACTGTTGTTTGGCTGACATGCAGAAGGAGTTGTTTATCAAAAGGAGGCTATTCTAGGAGGATATGCTCTTTAAACAGAACAATGGGGATTTTGAAGATAACCAAATCAGTACTTCATAGGTGTTAGATCTGTTTTAAATTGTTTCTGTGTTGGAAAGTAGGAGGGGGCCCTGGTATTTGGCTTTGAATCCCTGGCTTGCAAGTGTGAAATGGCTAAATCCAAATTAGCTGCCAGCTGTGCTTTGTACTGCAGTTCATGCTTGTCTGTAGGGCCTGAGCACATCACCTGAGGAGCACAGGCTCCTGAGGAGCACAGGGGGTGCAGGGAAAGGGTTCCCCAGAAAATCCAATTTCATTTTGTGGTCTACGTGTACCTTACACTTCATCCAGGTTGGTTTGTTTTGTTTTTTTTAACCAGCCTTGGTGCTGCCTAGTTGAAGCAGCAGTACCTAAAAGCAAACCTACAGACAGACTCATCTTTGGCTGGTTAGGTCAGGTTATAGACACATACCCATCCTGCTGATACAAATTAATTGGTTTCTGGACATGAGAGAAGTATCAATAGCTGATAAATGGGAAGAAAAACCGGGAGCCTCATGGGAAACCTAGTTCTGTACAAAAGGTCAGCAGACATATGTGAAGCGTTTTTGTTTGCTCACGCCTTCTGCAGAGAGAGGATCTCTCCAAGAATAAAGGTGACCTTCAAAGGCAAGGGAGAGGAACATTACATGTTCTGTCAAGCTCTTGGATGACTGTTTCTATTCTTTCTGTAGTATGACAGTCCCTAATTTTCTCTAATGAAAGCTTTTCTTCAAATATTTTCTCATATATTTTTGTTATTTTGGAATGTCACCAGGTACAACTGAAAATTCCCCTTTCTCCCTTACTTATAGTGATCTGTTGTGGTACATTTAAAAACCTCTTCCCAAGATTAAGAAAGTGAAGATTCCCTATAAAATAAAGCAGTATCAAGTCCATTTTCTGCGCGCCGCCTCCCCGTCCCCCCTGCAATGCCTCTATACATGAAAAGAAAAGGAGTAAAAAACTCTGTTCTTGAGTGCTGACCATATGCAAGTGACTTTTTTAAGGCCACACAATGAATTGTTTGTGAGAGAGGGTTGACTGTCTCTACCAGTCACCTGATTAAAGCTTGGCCTAAATATGTTTGGAAATTTGAAGGTGGCTCAGGAGAACATCTGGGAGTGCCCACTTTTCCTGAAATATCTATTTTGATTGATTGCAGAATGGGAGAGGTCTTTTTTATTTAACTGGTAGACATCTCCTGGCCCCAAAATCCAGAATTAAACTCTTTTTTCAGATGCAAGTTTCCTACTTCTCCCTCCTTCAATACAAATGCAAGCTTAAATTCTTTTAAGTGTGAAAAGGGCACTTGAGTGACCCCTGCCTAACGTCACTGACACTGTTTGGCATCCTCACCTGAAGCCTGGATTTATTTTCTTAAAGATTCCCACTAGGTAAACCCCATGGAAAAACTAACCCTTGACAGCTCTTGCTGTTTTAACCGTCACCTGTGAGAGCCAAGTGTGATGCTGTGGAGATGAGGAGGGGCAGTTTGTTTATGCTACAGCCAGTCTTGCTGTTTGCTTTTTCATTCTGTCCCAATGTTTTCAGAAGTTCTATCACACAACCAGGAAGAAAAAGTGACTCCGTGGTTTTTCAGACAGATGTAGGGATGTGCTTTGTGCAGCAAGGTAAGGGGTGTAGCCTGATTATTGCAGTAACTTTTGACAGAGACAGCGCTGTCAAGAGCGGCAAATAATAAACCCTTTCCTGTGCTTGCTCACAATAATTGCATCGCAAAGGGACACACGGATATCTCGGCCAATAGTGACAAGTGACAACCCCATACTTTCCGGTGTTGTTCAGTCCTCTTGGAGCTATGTGCTATGCTCTGCTGTTAGGTTTGCAGAGTGCTTCATAGGTATGTTGCCTGAGATTTAAACTTACTAAACTAAAATGATCCTCTTTAACCGAAATGGATTCCTAAACAGGGTTGGGTTTTAAATTAGTGTGTCCCAGTACAGACTTTAGAGGCCTATTGTTTACCTTTATGTTTGAAAGTGCTGCCCTTGACTTTTTAATTTTTTAAATCTTATCTAAGTCAAGAAACCATGCTTCCATTTGGCTGTGTGTTTTTTCTGGCTTTGTTTTAATAACTCTTGACCTACTCACATATATTTAACTGACTGGGAATAAGGATTGTTCCTGGTTATCACAATAGCTCATATGTTTTACGACAATGTGAAGGGTACAAGGGTAGAAACCCAACTTAAGAGAAAATACATTCCCATACCTGAAATACCAAAAAATTTGGAGGAAACTATTATAACTTGCAGTGCTGCTGGAGTCCAGTGAACAATTCTCTGTTTTGTGCATACACACATCTGAAATTTTTTCAGCGTTCAGCTCCAAGCATCAATTGCTGCTGCTTGAGCTCTGGTCTTGCTTTAATGATTCCTTCTTTGCTCTCACCGCTGTGCTGGATGGAGCCTTTGGAGACTATCACAATGTAAATAAATACAATCTGTTTGTTTCTAGGCT
Source organism: Orthonyx spaldingii (assembly GCA_013397795.1). Classification (NCBI taxonomy): domain Eukaryota; kingdom Metazoa; phylum Chordata; class Aves; order Passeriformes; family Orthonychidae; genus Orthonyx; species Orthonyx spaldingii. Next base: position 377,551 of record VZTJ01004489.1, read on the forward strand.
GTTAGAAAAAAAGTAAGTTGTATGTGTCAAAGAAGGGGAAAAACTGTTAAGGATTCATTTGCATGCCTTTGAGATGCAGGAGGTACAGGAAGCAACGGGTTTAGGGGAGGGCTAGCAAAGTCATTCCATGGGGTATAACAATAGGGAAACATGTATAGTGGTTAGATGCTGTTAGATTAGATTAGTGCAGATTTATTTGGCAAGTAGTGTTTATTTTGCTGTTAATCATATAAAGGTACTTAAAGCTTGCAGAAAAAGTCTTATTCCACAAATCATTGTGGAGAATGGTTAGCTTCATGGGTGGCTGGTGTTTTTTTATTTTTCTTCTTTTTTTTTTTTTTAATCCTTCATAGGAAGAAATTCCAATTTTTTTTTTTTTTTTTATTTAAGAATGCTAGACTAGAACTAGAAAATGGAAATGGCAGTAAAGCAGTACAGTAATTCAAACAGACTGAATTTCCCTGCTGCCATGATTGTTCCTAGGCTGGGTTTTCGTTCATATTTTGCATTAATGAAATTTTTTTCCTGCCTTTGCCCCTGTTGTTATAATCTTAAATACAATGAAATATGCTGACTCATACCAAATTTTATGTTTCAGCTTATGTTTTTGTTCTCAGGAGAGAAAATAAAAAGAACAAATGAATTTACAGTTGGCTATAGCTAATTTTGTGTAGTTACTAGCTTACATCATGGATTTCTCTGCCAGTTAACTGTTTGAAAGTAAAATAGGTGGTATAGCATGGCCTGAAACAGAAAGGTTGGAGTTTCAGAGGGACAGCCTCTCCACACCATTGCCAAATCCCCTCTCATCTACTTTGCATTTGTAGTTATAAAATAGGACACAGGTCTGATGGCTGCTGACAACCCTCCTCAATATTTGTGGTTTCCCTTCAAAGGTTTTATTTGCTGTAAACATTTTCTTGATGAAATTTGCCGTGAGGGAGGAAGCTGGTGTAAGACGTGGCTGCAGAGCATCACGGAGTTGGACCAAGCAGCCTGTGGCGAGGCTCCCCACCTCTGAAGTGCACCTCCTGCTGCTCACAGGGCTCCCAGAAGAGCCTGGCTCAAAGCAGCCACCCTGACTGTAGGAGGCAATGCATGTAGCCACTGAGAACCTTTCCCAGAGGCACTTTCCCGGACTAGGCAACTGCTGCTCCTCACCCTTGACATTCTTTCCCTACTTCCTTCTGGTACCACACTCTTACTCCTCTTTTCTCCTGGTTTTGCTGCTTTTTTCTCTCTGAAGGCTATGCAGATGCACAATTCCCTGTTGTTTACAATCGCTCTTAATCCTGCTGTGAGGGAGAGCTTCTTCCAGTGCTTTTCTTCTTGTAATGCAACTAGAGCCAGCATCAACCTTACCTAAAAGCTCATGGTTTGTCAAAGGAACTTCTCCAGACCTCCAACCCCCTTCTGCCATTACTCTCTGTCAGGTACCATTCTTTAACATGCACCTTCAGTGGATATACAGAAAATGGGTTTCTACTCAAAATGGGTAGAAAGGGATGTGTATGATCTGTTGCAAATACATGTGCTTGCCACTACATTATTTTATTAGCATAGCCTTTTCCTGAGACTGAAATGCTGGCCTATTTGCCGATATTGGGTGACTGTTGTACTTTCTCTCTATTAACTTCCAGTGCAAATTTGAGCTGTCTACTAAGTGCTACAATAACTGTGTGTAGACTAGTACTTTCTGACTTTAGTTAAACCGTAGGATGGATTTGTATTTTTCAGCATTTCCTTTGACCCACTTTTCTGAATTAGTTTTCACTTTCCCTGAAAAAGACTGCTCTGCCTTCCTTCTGGTTTTGCTATTTCCTTTTGTTTGCTGAAATATTTAATAAAAAGTTGCAGCAAGTAAAAACTATGGACAAAAATATAAATAGAGGAAATTTCACTGGCTGGACAATACAGAAGGTCAGATTTTGTGACCTTGATTTTCAGATATATTTTCCTTAATTCTTAACTGAAATGCAGTTGTCAAAATTTACTTTTCTTCGCTTGATTGAACTATTTACTTTAGACTAGCTGAAGATAAATCCTTTTCTTGTTCAGCTTTTACTTTCTTGATGCTTGTGATGATGCCATTAAATTTTTGCTTTTTAGTCATTCACAGAGTGTTTTATAGTAGAAGTATTGCCTGGTAATAAACTAGTGGACTCACTCTCTCTGAATTGATTTTTTGAGGGCAGAAATGGTACAGTTTAAATTATTTTAAAGAACGAAGAAAGGAAAGTGAAATGAATACTCTCCCTGTCCCTTCATAATCATCTCTTATACATGTGGTACGGTGTTGGAAACAGTGAGTAATCCTCACCTTCACAGCTCTGCCAGCCAGTGTTTCATGTGAGAAATGGTGTTTTGCTGACGCGGGGCCCTGCGTACTCCAGTGGGTTTCTCTTTGTGCTTATTGAGGTGCCAGCAAATCTACAGCATAGGTCATGCAGAGGGAAATTAATTTGGTGCCATCTCGTTTCAGCTCCTGCTTATCCTTATCATGTGCCTGTGCCCTCCTCCAGAGGCTGGCAGGGGCTCTGCAGAGTGGCCTGTGACAGGAATAGCTGGGAGAGTGGCTTCAGGAGTGGCTTGTGACAGGAATAGCCGGGAGAGTGGCTTTGAGCCCGCCCGCTGCAAGCGGAGCTGCGTCCCCTGCCCTGAGGGAGCTGGCTGGCTCCATGCCTGCCCTTGCCACGTGTGCCAGCCTTGTCCTACTCCCTCTCCTCTCATGCTCTCAGTGCTCTCGGATCATTTAAATAAGATAGTTTGAAAACGTAGCGTGGAAGTTTTAGGGGATGACTTTAGGCAGGATTTACATGATAGACACCAGATCCTGCTTGTCTGTGTACAGATATACCTGCTCTGAGTTTACCTTAGCTGCAGGGGAGTGCCTAGAATTACAAATGTGACTGTGAGGAACAGGGCTTGCCTGTTGTGTTTGGAAGGGTGGCATGAGAAGGATGTACAGGATGCTTGTGTCAGGGTTTGATGTCTTGGGGCTACCTGGAGCTGTGTCAGTTCAAACCTTACGTAGGAGGCTGGGACAAGTGTGGTGAAAGCCACAAGAGAAGATCCTCCCTTCTCAGTGTGATGCACCTATACCAGGACTTTGTGGTATTGCAGCTTCGTAAATGTGGTTCAAGCATTGTAAAACAAACCCCTTCCAGATATCACAAATCGTTCTCCTTTTGAAAGTTCTTCATTGTTTCAGTCTTCCCACACCTCCCAGCCTTAAATGCCTTACCTAATGCTCTAGACAAAGCATAATAAACCTTGCCCTCATTTTTTAATCTTCTGCTGCACAGACTTCCTCCACTGTGGAGACCATGGCATTCCTTTTGTATTATTTTTCTGCTTTCAAGGTATATCTACTGTTTAGCACTCTCCTCATTCACACCATTACTCAAAACTGACATCTTTCTCTGTTTCGTGTGAATCTGACAGTGTGAAATCTGTGCACCAGAAACTCAACTGTAACCACCTGCTGTTTTCTCTATAATTACCAGTAAGCAAGTCCACTGTAAGTATGTGTGTCTCCACTTCGGATGCCAAAAAGACATTGATAGCTTCTGAGTCAATCATCTGTTGGTCTGACGTGAAAAAAATACCTCTCACTTGAGTTGAAACCTTGTCCTTCTCCTGTCTCTTTACTGTTTGAGAATTCATACAGTAGCTATGATAGCTTGGCTATTGCAGCACTGTCGGGGGCCATATGGAGATACCCAAACTTGTCCTAGTCCTAGGTTTGAAAATAGCTTAATTTCATAGAGTTATCTAGTTTTGAAAATGTTCAAAGTCTACACATGCCTGGATAAACTTTAAAGGTCCTCTCATAGCTCTTATTTTAGCAGTGTATTTAAATGGTTATGCTAGTGACCTTTTTCAGTACAAGAATTCATGTTAATTCATGGCAACCTAGAGCATTATTATAAACCACTTGACTGTTCCATTTTTTGGGGCTTTGAAATGTAATCAAAGGTGGATTTATCTGATACTAAGAGAAGAAACAGTTACCAGCCTTAGGTTTCCTTCCTTATTTTTGTAGGCGGTTACTGCCAGAGTAAACTGAAATTGGAGGTGGTCTATGATCATGCAGCAGCCTGTACACTACCCTTCCTCAGGAGTTTATCCAGGAGGATCAGCTGATCCTGCTGCAGAATGGTGACCTCTGGCAGAGATGCAGGACAGAGACAGCTGCTTCTGCTCTCTCAGCTAAACCTGCTTAAGGCAGTGGGTGGGAGTTGTTAATACCATTATTTGTTTAATTGTAGGGCTAATAGGTTTGTGTGTGTGCACACTTTATTACAATAGAATACATTGAATAGAAGCAGAGGAAAAATTGAGTGTGCTACTGTGGGATCTGGTTTCTGATTGTTATTCCTTTTTATTAGCGAGACACTAAAAGGAAAAGTAACCAGAAGCACACTCTGCTTTAAACTCTGCAGTAAAAAGACAGCTCACCCTGAAATGTCTGGTGCCATGGGGGTATACAGTGCTTTTGGGAATACAGGGCAAGGGTGAATTTTTAATTAGCCTGGTCTTCTTATTTTCCTCCAAGTATAGATAGGCTTAGCTTTCTCAACCTTAGTACTTGAGAATAGGCAGCCAAGGATGCTTTGGGAATTATTTGCTCAGCAAGTCTGTTAGAAAAATGGGAATCCAAAAGTTATTTCTATTTTAATAAAGAGAGGATAAAGTTTTTAATGATGATAGCCTTATGGAAGTGCAACTTTTCCCCTTTCCCACCCCCTCCATAATATCCTTAATAAACAAAACAGAGATAAAACAAATACTTCACAAGCTACCACAGGGATCACAGTGGTATTTTGTGAGGTGCTTCAGGAACTATCTCTTATGCTCATGCCCACTGTGAATCTGCAATGGTCCTCTCAGGAAAGAAGCTGAGGGCACTTGGCAGTGGAAAGTATCTTGCCCATAGTGGAGATGGTGAGAGAACTGGCAATGAGGAGGTGACTAGCCATTCTGCAAGGCCTGGTCAGGGGCCAGTTTTCATTTTCGTCTTGTTCTCTTTCTGTTTTTCTTTCTCTCTCACTTTTGTTATTTATACCAATGAGCAAATGTTGCTTATTTTTAGCAGCCTTTCCATTTTGCTCAGGCACTGATCCTAAGTAATGGAATGCCTGTGGCCCTCCCTCAGGCACCCTTCCACCTCTAATAAAAGCAAACAAATGCAAGCTTTGGTGTAGGGAGTTATTGATTTGCTTCCAGGCAAGTAGGTGTGTATGATACATATAAAAGGTGCCCATGCATACCATGTATTAGCACTCCAACATCTTATGAAATGGCCTGGCATAATCTGCCTTGGGCTCTTGGTGAGAAATTGTTTTGTGCATCTCCATAAAGCAGCTTGCTTATTTTAGAGGATATAAACCCACCCTTAAGAGTGCAAACACCCCCAAATACACACACCCATTTCCAGTAACAGAGCAAAAGCAAAGTCCTCCCTCGAGTGCAGACAGTTCTGAAAAGCAGATGGATCAATTAATAGATTCAGAGGTAAGGGTTACACTGGTAGGGGTAGATGCTCTAAGCCCCATTATTTTCCTTTTCTAATTTAGATCTTATATCAGATCTTAATTTTATTGCAGAGATGCTAACACTAGGGATAATGGAGTCCTGAGAAAAAGTTATGGATGGGCTTCCACTGAGGTGTGGATGTCCCGGAAGTCCCTGCAACACAGATTAGCAGCTGGCAAGCCACATCTTCCATTGAATATCCTAGCAGCTTTATGTATTTTTTCCAACAGCCTTAGATACTACCCCTTGTCTAAACCCCTTTAGGTTGGAAAAAGAAATATAAGGAAGGGTGCATCCAATCTGAGACAACAAAGCTTAGCCTTACTCCAAGCATATCCAAAAGAACTTCAGAACCAAGGAGGAGTATCTACATGTTTAAACTGCAAGGAAGGAGATGCAGAGTTTTAGGTCTTGCCCATCCATGCTAGTCCTGCATCCCCCTCAGGTATAAGGGATTTGCTGGGGGAGCAAGTGCCCTTTGTCACTGTTGCCCACTTTGCATCAACAATGCTTGTCTCTCCTAGATGTGTTTGTATTGCTGTCTGTGAGGTGATTTCTAGCTTGTGCCTCTTTCAGTTCCAGCTGGAATGAAAGCAAGTGAGGAGGCTGTCCCACGCCCTTGGTGTTCCTGAGATCCCACCCAACCTATAGGTATAGCTGCATAATGCTTGGTCTCAGTAGGGTGTGGCTTAGTTTAAACATTTCCTGTAGGTTTTTGTCTTCCCTATTTTCAGACCTGACTCGTTTTGATAGGGTTAGGAGCCTACTTATGCGCATGCATATGCTGGAAGAGGAAACTAATATTCTGCTAATGGAAAGAGCAGAGAGGGTGGGGAAATATTACTCAGGCACAGCCAGAGCAACCAGTGGTCCTGTGCTTAATTTACTAACGCCGTGTCTATGCAAGTATTGTCACTTTTGCCACTGCTGGGAGTTACCATTGACTGCAATGAAATATATTGGAGACAGGGAAGAGAAGACTCCTTGTTTAGGTAACAAAGTAATGCTGCCTTTGAGAGGGACCTAAATACCTTCTCTACTATATATCTCTGTAGTCTTTCCACCTTTTCCACTGTTCAAGTTGCTGATGGTTTTATCTGTACTCTGGCATATCTCTCAGTTGAAGCAAGTCCTTTCTGTGCCGAGTCCCTGTTTTGGTACTGTCATTCAAGATCCAGCTCTTATTAACTATCCTGAACCCGGTGGAAGGGGGGAAGGTGTCTATTCTGAAGCTACTCTTTTAAATTTAGCTGTATTTGTGTGCTATGATCTGCACGCCTCTGCCTCCAAATTACTCAAATTGCAACACAGTTGTCCAGGGCTTATTTTTCATTAAATGACTCTTATAACTGGTATTCCCATTAAGGACTATCTTCATCTGAAAGATAAAGCAAAGTTAAATGTAGCAAGACATTTAACATGAGTGGGATATGTTGCCCACCTCAAATAAATACAGTGCTGCATCAGTAGATGCTTTCATGTTTTCAGGTAAGCAGGCTGGTGTTGGGGAAAAAGGTTAGTCTATTAACACCTTTGCTCAAAGGAAACCAGCTTCCTTTCTACATGGAATAATTATTTTTTCACATAAGCCCTTAGTGCCTCTGCTATGTTTGCACTTGTAAGTCTCAAACATTGCAATACAGATAGCCCTTTATGAGTGGAATCTGAGGTCATGTGTCTGCATTTCAAATTTAAAATCACTGTGCATGGGCTACCATGCACTGGCTTGTGAATGCTGTAGGTGTGGGGGCTATGGACCCATATTTCAGGTGTGAAGAAAGTAGGGCCTTTTATAGCACTTAAAGCACCCATGTGTGCAACTCACAGTTATGAGTGCTTTTGGCAAAGCTTTATAAATTCTGTTGATTCATAGCTGGCATCTCACCATCCGTATGGTCAGGATTACATATAAATATATATCTGTCCTATACATAACAGAACCATTTAGAGCATCCCTACGGCATAAGGATGAAGTGAACTTGGGCACAAAATTCACTCTACCTTTGTGGAAGATTTGCTGGGGAGAATACTGAAAGGCCTTTTGTCTGCCACACTCCAGGGCTCACCAGTGATTTTAGGAGGCTGTCAATCCATGAGTCTGTTTATACAATTCCATCAAGGATTAAGGGTCTTTAACCAATTGCAGTTCAGACAGAGATGGTGGTGGGAGCAATGATTGTAACCAGCATGCTAAGGAAGTACAGAGATAGGAGGGCTTCTATCCTGGACCTTGGGTCCTGAGACTTTCATGGGTAAAAAGTTGCAGCTGGAGTTGGAGCGGTTATAATGACACACAAATCTTTAGTTTAATCATCTTCTAAAGTTGTGCCCAGGGCTGGCTTACAGAAGATGAAAAAAGCTAATGAACCCTGAGGAGGACTGATCTGCAGCTGTCTTCAATAACTTCCTTGAAGGAGGTCTTTTTTCATTGCATGTATAACCAATGCGCGTCGCTGTTTTGAGCAGCTGTGTCTTGGCTGCTTCGATATGCTTATTGCTGGAACTATCTCTTCAAACTCTGGCCAGCACCTGAAAAAATATTATTATTTAAGGTGACATTAACATCCAGGTTCCAGCCACAATTTTGAGCTGGGCACACCGCAGTTGAAATAGGAGAGGCTGTCTGTGCCCTAGAAAGCTTATTTTTCTATCTGCAGACACTTAACTTTGAAAGAGGAAATGGGTGAAGGCAATTGAGCTTTTTTCATCCAATGTGAGCTGTCTAGATGAGTCAGGGAGATTCTTAACAGGTGTGAGATTGCAGTAAGATTGGAGCAATCTGGCAGAACTGCAAAAAAATCTGATTTAAAATCCCCAAACTTTTGTCATTCCACACGCAGTAGCAGGGCTAGGAGAAGGAGCTCAGGAAGGGAGCATAAGACTGAATTTTCAGCTTCTCTTGGTGCTGTTGTCACAAATTCTTGAGTACTTATATATACTATATACCTATATTTCACTGCTGTGCTAGACCCAGAATTTATACATTGTATTGCTGTATTCCAGAAATGGTTGGTCTTGCACCAATAGAACAATTTACAAGGGACAGGCCCAAGTGATCTAGAGTGATTGTAACTATGCTAGTGCAAGAATTTGAATTGAGAAATTGTAAGGGCACATTCACAAAGAAAAAAGTTGCATTACCAACATTTGTTAACCAAAATATGATAACTATCTTGGTGTAAGAGATTAAGGCTGTCCTCTGTGCTAACAGGCCCATGTAGGGAAACTGGGTGAGCCCTGGGGTGAAAACTGCAAGCTGCTGAATGCAATGTTCAATATTATGGCTATGTTTTTAAATTACTTCAAGTAAGGAGCCTTTTTGTCCTACCAAGTATGAAATAACTGACATGTTTTGCAAATATTGCATATTTGTTTCTGTTAATATGTTATTGGCTAGTTGGTATTTTGAATAAAATTAGTCATTGTGAAAGCTTTAAAAATGAACTCTTTACAACTGATCATTTAATAATAATTAGAGGCAGTGAAGGAAACCTGAAACATTCAGCAGTTTCAGCAGTAAAACTGAGGAGGGTATCTTCTGAAATTCTCTAATCTTTCTGTTGCAAGAACTGAGGCAGGGAATTTATCTTAAGCAATTGCTTTTGGAAAAACACCCTTGCTAGTAACTTCTTTTGTTCACAGAGTATCCAAAAGAAGGGAAAAGTTCTTGGGAAAAAAAAAAATTTTGCAACTCACTGCTAAAGGCGTTAATAGGACGCTAACGAACCATAGCCTTTCCAAAGCATAGCTGGCAACATTACCACCATCTGTGCCGAGTGGGATGTGCAAGCAGAAGTCAGGGCTGAAAACCCTCCACCTGTTTTCAGAAAGTAAGTGAGCACACACTGAAGTTACTCAGCGTATTCTCTCTGTCTTCGGCAGTCTGGGTGATGTTGTTACTACTACTTTTCTGCTGTCTCATATCTCCCACCGCCATGTGCCAGCTGATAGGGGAACTGTGACATACCACACCCCCGCGGCCAGGAAGGGGGTCACATGGACTGGTCTCATCCAGAGCACTTTAAAGAAACTGATAAGCTCTATCTCATTTAACTTGGCCTTTGGAAGACGCTTGTGGAAATTTCTGCAAAGGAGGTGACATCAGTTGTTGTCACAGCTGCTGTGTAAGTCTGTAAGGCTGTGTCTGTTCAGTATCTGCCTGGGGTGTGTATGTGTGTGCAAGTAGATATTGTTCATAGATTGCATTTAAATCAAAACCAGTCCATATGAAGCTGGCAAGGAGGTTCAGTTGCTCAGAATAGGTGCACTACTGTCGAGACTTGAGGCAAGGATGGAGTACGCAAACTTAATAAAGCACAAAGAGGACCAGCTTTGGAGGGCTGGCGTGTACATTTGAAACAAACCTTCTCCCTGGGGAATTCCAAGTGTTAGCATGTGGGACATACTCCAGCTGCTAGCTGCTCAGACTTAAAATAAACCAGGCAAAAGCCCATATTCAGGCTGTACCAACTGAGGCAAGCTGCTATTGCAAACTTTTTGTCTCCCTTTTTCTTCCATTTGGGTCAGAAGGACAAAACATATTTTTGAAAGGGCGTTTAAACCCTTAGTATTTCACACAGCTTTTCTTGTGCTTCTCTGTAGTGATGTGTTTCTCAACACAGTTGTAAATTTAGCAAAGAATCTGGTTTGTACAGGTTGAAACACAGTCCCAGGAAGTCTGGAATTAAAAAACAGGGTGAGAAGGAGTATTTCTAGCTTGTGTGACAATGACATTGCTACCAATACTACTGCTTTCCTAATCCTAGGTGCTTTAAAAATCTCAGCATGACTTCATTTACAGAGAACTATTTGCCTTGTTGAACTGTGGAGACCCTTCTTCTTAAAGAGAAACATATGTGGGTTAAGGGTGGTTGCTTCTTTCTTCTTTCTTAACATATTGAAGAGGAAATAATTTAATGTGTCATGGAAGACACCATAGCAGGATTTCAGGGGGAAAAGAAGATGTCTGGGAGTTGTATGATTGTTTGACAACTAGAATATGAATAACTTTGAGGAGGTCTGAAAATAGACTTACAGTACTGTTTGCTTTGTCTTGTGGTTTGAAATTTACTTCAGGACTTTTTAAATTTTTTATTTTAATAACCCTCTGACTATAATTTATTTCTAAGGTACTGAGATACTTGGGAGGGGTGGGAAACAATCAACTTAATGCAATCTATGCAAATAATGTCTAATTTTTTTTTCAACAGTAACCTATGTGAAACTTCATTCATCAAGAGTACTCAGTTTTTCTGTGATAAAACCTGTTGTGCAACGTAATACACAACATTTAGGAATTCAATGGTCTTATTACTGTCAAAGCATAGATATTAAACTCTACCAGTCAGCTTAAAAAATGTACAACTGACTGACATGACCAACCTTCCTGTTTCTTTCCTTCTTCCTTTAGACACAGACACACAAATCCTTGTTCAAACCAACAGGCTTATCCAGGATATATTTATAAGGGTGAACTCTGCCAGGCTTTAGTTAATCATATACAGTGCTGGGAATATCTTTTGAAGGTATCCCGAACACTGTGACAGAAGTATTTGTCACTCAAACTATTTATAATTCTAGAAGTTTGGAGGGCAGTTAGATGTTTATGCTTTTCCATATGTAATGGCAGCTCTTCCTTTGCACAAGAGGCATTGGCCATCCCTGTATGGACATGTCAGGCAGATCTGGACCATGCAATTTTTGCGAAATGCCATGGTCACAACTTGAACACACTTGCAGCCACTTGATTAACCTTTCTGTCTCACAGATGACTTTATAACTCTGTGAATGTCAGCTTGATGCCTGCTGGACCTCTAGTTTGTGTGGATGATTGGAAGAGGTCAGTTCAGGGTAAATGAAGAAATATGGAAGTGTTGTCAGTGTATCACCTCCATTAGAAAATCTTTAAGAGCTTTCAAGCTGAATAAAATTATAAGCTCTAATATTAACCGCAATTTCTTTTTTTGTGCAAAACTATGCTAAGGCCAGTCAGCCTTTGAGAAATAAGACTGATAAGCATCACAGGCTTTTTTCTTTATTTTCATAACCACCTCAAGCAATTAGTTTTGAGGACTTCTTGACAAAGTTTATGTGCAGGTTATCCTTCCCTCCTAGTCCTTCTTATGTCTCTTGAATTATTCTTAACTCTGTGTTTCTGGGAGTCGCAGGCAATGTATAGGCACAACGCCTTCAGCAGGCATGCAAGGAATGTTATGAGGGTAGCAGGCTTCCCGTTTCCCTGGTCACTCAGAAGATTTATGTGCCAGTATAATGAGAATGAATGATTAGCTGTTGTTCATTGACAGAGACCTTGTGGGTCTGTCTGTGCACAAGAGGCTTTGGGAGATGATAACCTTTGTGCTTCAGGTTTTGTTTTGAATAGATAGAAGTGGAGAAAATAGGTATTGGTAGATGTAAAGCTGGACAAACAAACCGAAGGGTATTAGCCAAGTTCTGGCAGTAAAGCCAAAAATCTGAGCTATTTATACAGCTGGAAACAGAGTTGGGGTATTTTCATTATTTTGGGACACAGCATTGACTTTTATAGAGTTATGGGATGCTCCTGCCTAGGATTTCAGTCTCTTCTATTTTTTAGGTGTATGTGAGACAACGTGATGTGTTGCAGGTTTGGGCTAAGCACTGGCCAAGTATAAATGGAGGGGCCGGTTTTGAACTCTGAAACTGAGAAGTCTCTAGGTCACACATGCCTTGCCCAGAGACAAGGCATATTAAAGTATCTTTTTTACCATTCAAAAGCAAGATAAAATGTCCATAGACAGAACCACTATTACTACTATATAAGTTATTCACTTCAACACCTTTCTCATATCATATCAAGTTAATGACCATTTTGTGTGTCTGGTATACATCCAGAACCCTTGTTGTAAAGTCAAGGTTGTGTCAGATATCCCAGTTTGCATTAGTAAATGTTATAGAACACTATATTACTTTGACAATTATCATAAAACTACATAAACCATACTTTAAAGATTTTTTCCTAAAGGATAAGAAGTAAAGATTAAATACTGAACTTTGATTTTCAGATATATTACATACATCTCCCAAACCTTCATATCAAAATTATTGGGAATCTGAAAGATAAGAGCCAGAATTTTTTTGCTTTTATATACCTAAAATGTAGCAATCTTTAGAAGAAACCTAAGTGTTATCTACTGCAACCACACTAATTCCAGAAGAAACCTCTGCCTTCTCTGGTATTTATGATTCCACTAATATCCACTTCTTAGAAGTTTTGGTTTTCTCATCTGTTCCAGCAGCTTCATGTTATAAGCTTTTGAGGCTGATTTAAAATTTCACCATGCATTTTTGCATTTTGATCAAAAACTCAAAACGGGACTTAAGGGCTTATGTCCTGTTCAGAAGTTATGTGCAAAAACTTTTTTCTGAAACATATGGGAAAGAAATGGATGCCTTTGCACACATGCCTGGAAGGTAATTGGAAATCGCTGTGCTCCATTTTTCAAAAATAAGAACCATAAAACCCCCTCCTGGAATGGCACCAAGCACGCGTGTTTTCTCTCTGAAAGGCATAAACTCAGCGTTTTTACGCGTACCTACGATGTGGTGGTTGGAAAGGCGTTTGGACGCATTCCCTTAACAATAGTGACATCACCATCCTCCTGTTTGTGCTGGTTGTAATAGAGACAGAGCGTTGTTTACCCTTGTGCTCTTGTATAGCAACCCTGGGAGCTGGAGGCAGAGCTGTGCGCGGTGCCTGGCGCTGGTGAGAGCCTTACGTGTGCTGTGCACAGCACAGACAGCGATCTTTGGTGAACAGGGGCCTGGTGCAGGCAGGAGAACCAGCCAGAACAGCCCTGTCCTAATGCATGGTGCAGCCAGGGCAGAAGGAAGGGGACAGAACTGCTGCCCATCTTTCCTAGGTGTGTGCCTGTGCCTAAATTATTTCATTCAGCCCTGAACTTGTACTGGAAAAATCTTGCATGGCTACAACTTAATATCTCATAGTCTGTGTTTGTGACTGAGTTGGCTTGAGTTAACAGTACCTTTAGAGATACACTTCTTGCAAAACGTGCACCACTAGCCAAAGTATGCCTTTTATCAAGATGGGTTAGGAATATCCAGTGCGTCCCTACAGGCATGTCACTACCTGTAGCTGAATTTAATAACACTAGATTATTGTAGTGTGGTTTGTACTGGCTTTTTTTCTTCATTCTTTTGAATCTATTTACCTAATTTTCCTACCATCAAGAGAAAAACACCACTATGAATACTTGCAAAAGCAGGGTCACGTGGTGAGACTGGAGTGAAAGAAGATATTTAGATTCTTAGGATGGTGCTCAAGAGAGCTGTGGGCTCAGCTATGCTGTACAGCCAAATACTATAAAGATCCCTGAGCTAATGCCATGATCGGAAGCTCTGTTAGTGTTATTCTGTTCTGCCTGGGCTAATTAACAGAGGTGCCTCTCAGCATACCTAATTAGCTCTGTTCCTGCAGCATCCTCAGGGGCAGGGCTAATTAGCGTGGGTGCTTTGCTATACAGACATGGTTATATTGCCTCTGGGATCTAAGCTAGCATCCGTGCATGGCATTGCAATGTACCATGTAGACAAGCCAGTTTCCTCAAGCTACCTCAGGATCTCTAACAGCCCTTTGCTGTGTAGACTTGCCTGATGCATTAATGAGACCCCAAAAGCTTATGCAGGGAGAAGGATAGCAGCTTGGGATGTGGGCTAGAGGGTAACATTTTGGGGGACAGATATTTCAGGATGTTTCCAGATTCATTTGCTTTTACTTTACCTCTACTTCTTACCTTTACCTCTACATCTACTTCTTACAATTGTATTAAAAATGGTGTTAAAAGTAATCACCAGCTGTAGTAGAGGCAAACAAATAGGCTTATATTAACACAAATGAAGTTTGAACCTGCTACCTTGCAGCTTGCTGATTTTTGCTTTTAGGTTCTCAGTTAAACTTATAGCTACTAAAAGATAGTTATGAACTAATGAACTGAAGCATTTTAAAAGCATATTTCCCTATTGCTCTGGTCAAATAATAACGATAACAAAGTATTCTTTATGGTTTTACAGACCCTGCTCTCTCTAATCTTCAAATGCTTTGCAAGCATGAGTAAGCACAGCTTCATATGAGCCCATGATAAGGCAATACAATGATTCCCATAGTGCGAGCAGTAAATCTGAGATGTGAAGACCAGCCAAAAGTAACTTGCATTTATTAGAAAGAACATGTCCTCCCTGGTTTAACTTATTCTTGCACTGTGCTCCTCAGAATTACCTTGTACAGACATTTTTCTTATCAGTGCTATTTTAACTCACTGATATCCATTGGTTGCAGGTTCAGTTTAGCTGAGCTGACTTGAAAATACAGTGCATTGCACCGTATGAGAGTTGCAGAAAGGTGGCTTATTATTCACCAAGGGGCTGTACACTGTACAGGGCTGATAAACAAAAGATCCACTGTTTCTGTCTTCTGCTTACAGTATCAGTAGCAACAGGCTACAACACTGATACCTTCCCAAAGTTCAGCCTTGCACGGAAAAACAGTGCCATTTGTGGCTGCAAATTTTAGCCTCTTCATGGAGTCCTCAGGGGCTCAGAACCTCCCAGGAGCTCAGTGGGAGACTCTTCCCAATAAGTGGAAAAAATCTGTCAGAGACAGCCTAATATGCCTCTTAATCTTGTTTCACTTTATTCTCGTCATTCTAAAAAACCTCAAAGATACATAACATACAGTTATCCAATTTTCTCTCCTTCCCACAAGGAAAGCCTGTGGCTACACCTGCGTCATATCTGAGCTGATCTTGGGAGTGGTCTGCACTGCTCACTCTCTTTGCTGTGCAGTGTTCTTACTATTAGCTCAACCTCCTCTGGCAAAAGGTGATGCCCATTTGTGAAAGACTCACTCTTTCCTGGGAGAACAGAGTGGGATACATGAAACTAACCTGGCCAGGCAAAGGGAAGTAGCTGCAGGAGTTCCTTTGCAGACATGTATGCTTGACAAGCACAGATCAGCCAGGAATGCACACCAGCAAGTAAAAAAAATCCAGACAATTCCTAGACATGTCTTCAAATTCAGCCTCAAGGATGGCCTCTGTTTCTCTCCTTTCCAGTAGGGAGAAGTACTGTGAGAGACCCTGAGCCTTTGCAATATTTCTCTAGAAATGCAGGGAGAAGAGGGGTCTCCTGCAGCTAAATCACCCTGTGGCTGGTTCCACATCCACCTACCAAACCCTGCTGTAGTGCAAAAGGAGCCCATCCTCCTGACCTTCCTGCTTGGATCATTTGTAGTTAGGTACAATGTCTGAGTTTTCAAGCAAGAGATGAGCAAGACGTCCTAGTTAGAGCTCTGTACAAGACCCTCTTCAAAGAAATGACTTCTGGCTTTAATGGATGGTCAGATGCCATTAGTGAACAACACTATTTACGTATATGGATCTTCCTTCATGGAAATCCCAGAAACATTCCTGCTTGAGCTATGTGCAAAAGAAATCTGGGATTAAAAAAAAGGCCTCCTGAGCAGAGAGGAACAAGAGACAAAGAGATGTGTGTCTCAGGAAGACTTCCACAGAGAAGCCTCAACATGTGTGCAAGGTGAAAAAGAATAGCAGGATGACGTCAGCATTGGCTGGCAATGGGCAAGGGAGGGTTCTTTTCATCGCAGTCTGGCAGAGAAACAC
Organism: Orthonyx spaldingii; assembly: GCA_013397795.1. Classification (NCBI taxonomy): domain Eukaryota; kingdom Metazoa; phylum Chordata; class Aves; order Passeriformes; family Orthonychidae; genus Orthonyx; species Orthonyx spaldingii. The sequence goes on from VZTJ01004489.1 coordinate 393,765, forward strand.
AGGGCTTCAGCAGAGGGAGGAAGTACAAATCCTTACTTCAGAAATATAAATCCTTTTTTAATAAGTGACTGAAACTGTAGAAGTTCCTAAAGAAAGACAGCTTTCCTACTTCTTGTATCTTTAACTCTTTTCCTGCCTGATGGAATGTTGCTATTGCTTTCACTTTCCTGCTTTACTCTCCTGTGCGTTTTGGGGAAAGAGTGAGCCAGCCATGTCACCTAACACAAAGAGGGGTCCAAAAGATCAAAAATTAATGCCAAGACCTGCACCAGGAATAACTGGAAGGCAGAGCAGTTGCAGAATGCCCAGTGGGTGCATGATCCCATGGGATCCACACAGTAGGGCTTTTAAAGGAAAAGGTACCCATGTTCTAATTGAAGGTGACTTTTTCTTTCTTTTTTTTTTCCCTCGAGGCTTTGGTTCCAGTAACAGATTCATCTTGCCTATTTTGAGAAATGCATTTAATCACCTAAGCCCTGTCTATAGCCAATGAGGCTAAACAGGCATGTCTAGAGGACAATTCATCCCACGTGTGTTACTTTGGAGAGGTGGGGGTGGTGATGGTGAAAATAAGTGCCCCTTGGAAGGGTCTGCCTGCTCCAGCTGACCACACAGGGAGGCCAGGGAACTTTCTGGGGCTGTTTTTTGTCTGGCAGAAATTTGACTATTGCAGTGCTGCCTATGGTTTTGATTTGGCTGAAGAAAGGAAGTGCTGGAAAATACAAGAAAGAACTGAAGCCCTGAACGTTAAACAAGCATCACAAAGGTGTAGGTAAGGGTCCACACCTCTGAATAAAGGATGCAGATAAGGTAAACGCTTATAAATCTAATATGCTTGTACTTGAACAATTGCTAGCAGGACCAGAACATAAGATAGGAAACCAGTATTTGCGTACTGGTTTTGTTCTGTTACTGTTGAAATTGTGATCAGGTTTAGAAGCTATAACAATTTACAGAGAATATGATACCCTTGAAAATTATTTTGTAGCACAGATAAAACATAATGAATCACCTAGTACCATAATGCAAAATTTTCCACTGCCCTCCTTATGTTTTATTCTGATATCTGCAATTCACCACTTTAAACAAAACAAATAGTTTTTTATTTACTTTGTGCAACAAAAGTCAAGGCTAATTTTCATAGGAATATTTAATTTTAATATTGAGATAAGAATGCCCAACCCAGATTCTGACAGACAATTTTATCAGTGCAGTCTAACATATAAATCTTGTTTCGACGACACTTGCCCTGAATAAAAAGCAGGTATGCTAGCACAGACGAGAGATTTCCCAGTCTAATGCATCCCAGATGATTCCAGTCTGGGCATATCTGTGCAATCTGAGACTGGCAACTGTGCCTTGCTCTCTGCTGCTTTTGTTGGAGCCAGCGGCCAGACGAGCTGCTCAACACCTGGCAAGGCTGAGTCTGCTAAGCTCTGGGATGGTGCAGAATTCTGCTGAAAAGAAAAAGACGCATGAAAACAACTCGATTCTGTGCTTTTTCCACCAGTGGCTAATTTTAGCAAAACTGTCCTTAGTATGTGTGTGTGGGAGGGCAGACATTTCCTTCTTTACATGACCTTTGTACAAAAGCAAATCCAGAGCAGTGATTTTTCTCTCCGTCCCCTCTTTTCAAATTTCTGGAGACTCATTGATGGGGGGAAAAAAAAACCCCAAACAACCCAAACTTGTAGAAATCTGTGGTTTGTGTGAAGGAGCAAATTTAAATAGGAAGCAAGTTAGCAGAAAGTTTCTTGCTGCAACTTGAAACTATATGAAAACATTTGGTCTAATGTGCCAGAGCTGTTTTCCTGCTCTTTTTCTGTTCCTTTCTTGTTTTCCTGTTCCTTTCTTGATTTATGAGTTTATGTGTGTCTAACAGGTAAAACTCTGGGCTGGGACATATATTTTTGTTCAGGCTACAAATCCTTGCTGTGCCCTCTCTCTTCTTCTCCTGCTTCCCATGGCAGCAGAAAAATTAGGGCATGTGTGTAAAGGTGCTGTTTTCTTCCTCGGCCCATTGTGCTGGCTGAATGACTCATAAACCAAACATTGATAATATCAGCTGACAGTTATTTAAACCTGAGGTTTCAGGTTAAGGAGTAACAATGAATGCAAATAAAGCTGGTGAGAGGCTGTTTGCAAGTGCACACGCTTGTGTGTTAGATCTTGAGAATTTTTAAGTGTTGTTGCACAAAGTTCCATAAAGCAAAATTAGAAGATGATATCAGGAGTCCATGTTAAGGTATCTGTGATGCTATTGAGGTGTTCGTGATTCTCAGGTATCCCCCAAAAACCTTCAGCTCATCCCTGAGCTCAACAGAATGAACACCTCTAGTTTTCCTTGCAAGCACCTCTTGTTAGTGACAGGATTGCTGGTCACTTGTGACTGCCTCCTGAAAAAGGAAGGTGTGTAGTATGCTAGTTTAAAAAGACATTAGTGTTGTGTAAGTCCCAGTAATAAGTTAAGCTATGCCTGGGAATGTCCCCATTTGGGCCATGGTCTTCTCTGCCCCAACTCTTAAGAGCATTCCATGGAGCTTGGTCATTGCAGAGGCCACTCCAACAGGCAGGCCGCACACAGCCACCCACTTCCACCAGCTGAAGGAGGCAGGTAATGCATGTGTGGGCCATTTGCAGGAGAGTTCTCAGATATGGCCACAGGCAGATTTCATAGTCTCATTCTTTCAACACAGCCATATGAACTATGATGCTGTCAGAAGTGTTTAAATTTAGAAAATCTGCTTATTCTGTTAGGCAGAAAATTATCCGCTTGCCCTTCACACAGATTTTTCTCAGTGTGGATGGACAGGTGGCTTGAGGGGTTTTATTTTTGAGTTTCTTTTTTTTTTTT
>VZTJ01004489.1:396694-474168 GCA_013397795.1 Orthonyx spaldingii
TTCTATTCTTCATCTTCTTTCGTGCAGAGAGAAGAGAGTTGCCTTGCTGCTGCTGAGTTATCTCTTTCTGCTAATAACTGATACAGATGCCTGGGTGAGAAAACTCTTGCTGAGCCCAGGACTGAAACAGTAAAACACCAGGGAATGTACAAAGCTAGCCAGCAGCAGACAGGAACCTTCTCAGTTCTTGTCCTTTCCTATAGTGGCAACAGGAAATGGAAGAGCCACTGGGATATATCCTCACTTTTCCTCTTCTTACCTTTAGGTCAGTGTATCTTTTTCCAGCAGTTGTTCACCCCTAAGCCCTTCCTCGCCCCCAGAAATTTAAGTATGCATATTTTTTCTAGGGAAACCTGAGAGATTATAATTTATATTTTATAATATTATATTTTATTAATATAGGCAGCAAGACTACTTAGTTTAAATGTTGAAATAGTTTTTTTTTCGCATTTGCTGTCTGGTTTGTGGAGGTTTTTTCCCCTAGAAAATCAATCCAAAATCTTTACATTAAAAAATGCCACTCTGGACAAGAAAAAAAAATTAGATTCTGCTTAGACAGTCTGTAGGTGTTTTAATGATAGGTGGATTACTTCATTCACATCACCCTCCTGTAATGATTTTTGACTAATTTTTCTTATTTTGGGTGAAAGGTGAATTGGGGATTTTTTTTTCTGGAAATTCTGGTCAGAAGTGTGGAATGACATTGAGAGGAATGGTTGGGTCTTCTGCGTATATACCTTCTCCAAGGTTGTGATTTTTTTGCCTATATCACTTGACAGCACTGATTTCATTGTGTTAGCTACTTTGCTCTGAATTGTATATTCATTTAGGAACAGAGAGACTTTGATCACACTGACATGTATGACCTTTAGGCTTAGTCTTTACTGAGGTTATTAAATTATACTGCTTAAAATCCTGGCAACATTTGTAAACAAGGCATATAAACACACTGAAATGTCCTAGAACAATTTAGAAATAGTATAATTAGTGTTTGGAGAGGCATACTCTCAGTACACTTACAATTCAGTGTTTGAAACTAAGCTAATTATGTTTCACACTGGACACAAGAATTAATTTCAATCACCTAATCTCCCGTTATGTGTTCACAGTTCATCAGAGGACTCATGAAAAATTCATAATTTCCAGGAATAGGAAATTCTTAGAAAAAGCTGTAGTTGAACACTGAAAATTTAAACTTTATCAGGTCTTGTTTGTACAAGTCCGGTTCAGCTGATTCAATTACAAAATGTGCATTTCTGTTGTGTGAGCATGACCCAACTGAGATATGAAACTGGAGTTATTTTTCTGAAACCCCATCCCAGTGTACTTCACAGCTGTGTCTTTTTATGTCCTAGCGTTGTTTTGCAGAACAATATAATAGAAACCATACAGACCTGCATCTCTGGTTGCTAGCTGTAACACAGCAATGTCTGTAAAGTGATGCACAATCCTGAGTGCAGCTCAGTCTCCTGACTTCCTCCATGTTATCTCCCTTGTGTTATGTACTGAATGTGAGTCAGCAGTGCCCTGGCAGCCAGGAGGGCCAAGCATGTCCTGGGGCACATCATCACCAGCCAGGCAAGGGAGGGGATTGTCCCGCTCTGCTCTGCTCTGGGTTGGCCTCACCTCGAGTGCTGGGGGCAGTTTTGGTCACTGCAGTATAAGAAAGATCTGAAACTATTGGGGAATGTCCAAAGGAGGGACAAGAGAATGGTGAAGGTCCTTGAGGGGAAGCCGTATGAGGAGTGGCTGAGGTCACTTGGCCTATTCAGCCTGGAGGAGACTGAGGGGAGACCTCATTGTAGTCTATAACTTCCCTGTGAGGGGAATAGGAAGGGTGGGCATTGATCTCTGCTCTGTGGTGACCACAACAGGACTGAAGGAAATGGCACAAAGATATGTCAGGGGAGGTTTATGTTGGATATTAGGAAAAAAGTTTTCACCCAGAGAGTGGTTGGGCACTGGAGCAGGCTCCCCAGGAAAGTGGTCACAGCACTGAGCCTGACAGAGTTCAAGAAGTGTTTGAACAATGCTCTCAGGCACATGATGTGGTTCTTGGGGTGTCCTGTGCAAGGCCAGGAATTGGATTTGATGATTCTGATGTGTTCCTTTGAACTCGACTTATTCTATTTTTCTGTGACTCTATTCACAGTATTTTCGGGTGTTTTTCCAGAAACTGATTGTGCCAGTATTACGTTGCAGAAAATAAAAAGCCACAACACTGGAAAGTAGACAAAATCTTCATGAAAGTTCACTGCACCTTCTTTGAATGATGAAATGCTTTGGTTTTTTCAAAAGCTTCTAAGGAAAATCCCTTCCCAAGGACTTCCCAAAACTTTATAATCCTCAGTCTGTAATGACAGATAGAAGGGAAAAGCACTTTAATGACCCGGATGTCATCAAAGTTATTTATCCAAATAAAGATCAATTGGATGAGGTCTGTTACACAGGATAAGTGATAAGAATAAGGTGTTTAGTTGAAGTGCTTTGAACAAATTAAGTTATGCCTTGTTCCCCCTGCAGCATCAAACAGTTATGGTGTAACTGGCGTCTTTCTCCAAAGTGTTTTGTTCTGGTTTTGTGCAGTGTGAATTTCATAGGCCATTCTCTCTCAGTGGTGGGAAGGGAACTTTTTGTGAAACTTGTGTTTACTTCATAGAAGTCAAAGTTGTGTACAAAATTTCAGTCTGCTTTGTGAGGCAGTGGCAGCAGCTTAGAGTCTAAGTAGTATATTATACTATAGTCATGCTGTATAAGTGAGTCCAGATAAAAGGACTTCCTCAAACTGGGACATACGTACTCCCAATAATTCTAAAAACATAGTAATAATTTTCTGTTCATATACAACCTAGCACTGAAATACAGGAAGAGAGCAGGAGTCAAGATGGAGTGAGAGAGTTCGGTGGTTATGTCTGGTTTGACAGATGCTATATGTTTTCCTAAGCCTAGTTTCTACACCAAAGGAAACTTTGGATAAACAGCTCATGATATCTAAATTTTCATTGCTCTTACTTATTAGTCTCTATTTCTATATGCAAGTACCTTTGCATGCTCCTCTAAAATATGTCTATTGTCTCCTTTTCAAGGGCTCTTTCAAACAGAAATGCCCTGGAGAAGTGAGTCAGTAAAATAGTTATCAAAACTTCCCTAAATACCAGCCATCTCATGGTGGGTAAATACTGATGTCAATCAGTGGGACTGATGATAACTTGCTTTATTTCATTATTTCAAACTTTTTCTTGACATTTTATTACAGTTGATTTGGAATCAGATTATAAAACCTTTCTGGCAAGCTCGTCATGTGCATTTCCTGTGCAATCACTAATTAACGATGAGACTATCTGAAGCAAAGCTTTCAAATTCTTTAGTATTTTCAATCTTATTTAGTACTAAATTTTTTGGTTGGTGTTTCTGGCAAGTAAGCTGCTGCCATTTCTTGCATTTACTACTAAATGTTGCAGGTCACACAGAGCTTGGATCTGTTCACTAGCAAATAACATTTTCACCAGGATTGTTCTTTTTCATTATTCCAGTTTTTGGAAGGGATGGGTCATCCTGTGTGGCTTTGAACCTTTTAAGTCAGTTTTGTTATTTTTGTTGAAGGCCACTCCTGGAAAGCTTTCTGTTTGTTCTCCTGCCTTGGCTAAAACAGGGGTGCAGCTGTTGGTATGTATTAAATGGGAAAAAAGATTTCATTTCAAACACAGCTAAATCCCTTCAGAGACTGCCACTTCTCTGCTGAGCCAACATATTACATGAGCAGTAGGCTTTCCCCAGAAATGGGTAGGACTTCCAAGTTAGTGCTAGGGATAGATATTGTGGTAGTGTGGAACCAGACTTGGAGCATACTCTGGACAGGCTCTGGCCATGTTCAGTGGGAGCATCTCCTTTTTCAGCTCTGGAAGGTGGGGTGGTTGAGGAGAATAAGGGAAGAGCATGCGATCAAGGAGAAAATAGGGAGAATTGAGTAGCACATGACAGAACTGAACTTGGCACAGTAACAGAAATGTGAACCAGAAGAATCTCCTGAACGCTCTGCCAATGTTGGTTATGTGGGTGGGAGCTCAGGTGCAGGTGCACTGTCCAGTCTCTACAAGGGACTGACATACAATTGCCCATTGTAGTTAAAACAGAAAGGGAAGTGTAACTTGCACAAATAAGTGCTAAAAGGACTCTACAAGTGAGGAGTAAGGTGGGCAAAGATGACAAGGATGAAAAATTGATTAGGGACATATTGGGATATTAGTAAAGCATGAGACATAGAAAACGAATGCCATGAAAAACACTAGAAAGAATGCAGTTTTAATAGCAGAATACAACTGCATTATGTTCAGCAGATGTCTGTTGAAGTATTTACTGTCCCTCCTGCAAGATTTGCCACCAACATAAAAATCTAAGAAGAGATGAAAAGATGGTGCCAGTAAATGCTTTTTTAAGGAAAGTAAGACTAATACCGATTTATTTATCTCTAATGTAGTGTCCAAAATGTATTTGACAGCTCACAAGTTCTGAGACAAAATAATTAGTCCAGCTGTTGCACCTAAGAGATTAAAATCCTGTTGCTTCTGACCCTTTCTCCCTCCTCAGTCTACATTTTACAATACTGAGCACCAGGCTTTGGCCAAATCCTATTCATGGTGATGGGATGATTTCTGTTGCCTTCAGTCAGGTTCCTCTAGGAATGCTCCTCATCATATTCTCTCATAATATTTAATGCTAGCTTTTAAGATGAGCTTCAGTAGTATGGCCGGACAAATGACAGGAATCAAGTCCTTATCCACCAATTTTTAAAATATTCAGGTATCAATACTGAATTTTGACTATTGTTTCTATCCTCTCATATCACCTACAGGAATGCCAAGAAACTTTATACTATGAATGCAAATGCTGTAGTTTGCTTCTAATGATTCTTCAAGGCTGTGAAATGATTTACTAAGACAGGATCTGCATCAGAGAGATTACAGATCAGAAGTACTCTGATTAAAATATTTGGCAGTCCAGGTTTGCTTTAAGATATGTTAAAAGACTAAAAGAATGATATACTAAAAAAGAAGTTTCTGTAATTAGTAAAATATTTTTCTTCTTAAGTGTTTCTAAGAACTTTTTCTAAACTATACATTTCACCTCTTCAAAGAATTAAGGAATGACATAAACACCTGCGTATTTTACCTTGCAGAAAATGCTACAGTACTGCCAAATGAATTCCAGATAAATCCTTCCTGTTTTTCTGTCTCGGTGTGGATCAAGGTGATAGCTAGCATGCTATCCAGCTCATTGCTTCAACCAGACAGTTTATTTCCTGGGTAGTTTACATCTAAGAGACATGTTATACACTTAAAACTGTAGCAAAAACTTATAATTACTGGTCTTTGAAAAATTATTAAAGTTGCCCCTAACCCAGTACGTATCATTTTTTCGGATCTCACAAGCCCACCTACATTTAGGTGTCATGAAGGCCACCTAAATTTATACAAGGCTCTGAGTTATCTCAGGGTATTTACACAAGTGTACCTAAACTTGTGTTGCCTAGATTCAATACAACAAACTTTGGAGCATGTGGTCACAACTTAAAAGACTTCTGCAGTTCATCAAGAAGCCAAGGCTTTGACCATGTGTCCTCAGGTGACTGGTTAGGTAATATTTGTACACCTCTACTGAAAAATAATAGGTTTGTACAGAGAAGTGTGTAAATATTAGGTGTTATGGTTATTATTTATCTTTTTGCAACTAACATAATCTGTTTAACTTTTGAATGCATTTATTGGTCGTTAAATCTATACTTGTGCAGTCCCCTGTTCTGCAGTGTCTGAGGACCTTACATTTCCTGTGAGGGATGAACTCTGTCTTGTCCCCATTTAATGGGAAGGACTTGGGTGCTGCACTGACTTGTCTCTTCTCCCCTCATGAACACGTGTGCTGACCTTTGCTACACAGTGCTGTGCTGTGGCCTGCAGGAAGGGTTCCTGCAGCTATCCCTGGGTCCCAATACTGTGCCCGGTGTAGCATGGCTGGGTGGTACAGAAACTGCACATGGGGGGCACTGGCTTTTCTAAGGGGAAGCTTCTGTGGGGAAGCTTCGGCCCATCCATCTTCTCTCCTAAGGTGCTCAATACAGTAAACCCAGAACTAATCTGGGCATCCACCACGCCTGGGGAAGAGTCTGCCATGTCATGCAAGACACAAACAAGGGTTTTGTTCAGGCTTATAGCTAGGTTGGGGTAGTGCAGGGCTTTGCAGGCTGGCTGCCCCTGTTGGCTGAGAGGAGTGGAGGTCTTTGCTGGCCAGCATTCCTCCTCCCCAGCTGCTGGTGGCTCCAGGGAGTGACACTCCTGCCAGTGCCCCTCACTTCAAGTTCCCTTGGGTGGTCTGCAGCCATCGGGCCTGCCTTCTGAAATGAGGCATTTCTCCTCCATCTCAACAGACCTTGGTTTAATTTGGGTGGTGAGTGTTTACAGATTATACTCTCTACTTAATAATGCTTCTGTGACAGCTGTTTTGTCCAGCTATCATCGTGATGTAAATGTTTTTAACCAAAGAGCCTTGGATACCCACTAACATGGTACACTTTCTCATGTGTTTGCTGATTTGCTCTTTATTTGCCTAGGAAACTAGCTGTATTCATAATGTGTAGTTTTTGCCCAAGAAACTAGCTGAATTCATAATGTATATTTTTTTCTCTCATTCTGTTTCAGGGTAATGTTTAATCCACTACCCGAAGCAGCTTTTTCATTCTCTTCTCTGTAATAAATTACTAAACTGAAAGAAATGGAGCTAAGATCCTGTAGCTTAAATTCACTGAGCTTTTGCTTTGAGGTTGAACAGTGAATCTTAGAAAGCTTGTTTTTCATTTGTCCTGAAACCTTGCCCCTCCTGCCTCCTTCTTTTCATGCCAATAAAAGGTAACCAAAGACAGCTGGGGGCTCTCTTGCTGCCTCCCTTGAATGAGAGTGCATTCTGAATGCGTCTTTCATGTACCTGCACAAACCCTGCTCTGCTAAACCGCTAGGGCCGAGGTTCTCAAAGGTTGAATAGGTTTTCATTGCCTGCATTTCTGGTCTGAAGCAGACTGAGAGAAATGAGTGTTAAGTAAACGGAGTGGCAGCCCTGCCAGCGTCAGCATTCCAGCCTGCAGTGTTGCTCCGGACCGGGACACTGCCAGCACAGACTTCTGCACATCCAGCTGTCAGGGGGTTGTTTTACTCGCTAGCAGTTGAAAAGAAGAGGGATGCAAGGCAAAGCAAAGGGTGGCGAGTCTAGTTTTTATGAGGCTGTTTATTTTTTCTCTAACAAATGTATGGTGCCTTATAGATGTTGAATGGGAATTTAATACAGTGATAAAGTAAAATTGTAAATTTACCAAGTCTGTTTTCAGCTGCCTTTGTTCTGCACCTCTAAGCATCTGTGGAAAACATGTTCAACAGCACTCAGACACTTCTGGTAATTTATATACGATCTTATTCAGCACCTTCTGTGGAGAACCGATCACCTTGCTGCAGCTGATTGAAGTTAATAGAAAATGAAGGTGTCTGTCTGTCTTTCCACAGCAGGCCTTTTGTGTGTGAAGTCACTGCTCACAGGCTTTTAAGTGAAAGCAGAGGTTTATTTTCAGTTTTATGTCATGAGCATTTTACAAATCCTATGTTGCAGTTTAAAGATAAAGGTTTAGGAAACACTGGTATTTGAGAACAGAGGGGTGTGTATCTGGTGATTTTAGTAGTCAGGGCAAATTTCAAACACCCTAACGTCCAGCTAACAGTGGAATTTACACACGGAAGGATTGTGCATTCATAACTTACTAATAACAATGTCAGGGTATTGTCTGTTGTAGCAGGCAAAAGAACCTGCACTGCATGAATTAGGGCTTTGTTTGCAAAAACACCTAGGCATTGTGTAGGCAGGAATTTTTTCCCCCTTCTACCAAAATAACCTTATTCCTTTACCACACGTAGGCACTCATATCAATTCAAGACCTTCCCAAGTAAAGACCGTTTTATTCTGGAGTGAGAATGTATGCTCAAGTAGTTATCTTGCAGTAAATATAGTATGACTTATGCAGATCCTTCCACCTTACTTTTTTCCAGTTGCTGCTCCATGACTGGGAGAGGTTACTTCTGTCTCAGCTGCTTCTTCAAGGTCTTGCTGGGCGATGCCATTCCCCTGTCATGTAGCTGAAGTACTGCCCTTCCTGTTCCACTTCCCCTGAGCTGGTGGCTGTAGCTGCAACAAGGGCATCTGGAGACATGTCAGGATTATCTGGTTAGGGTACCTAACATGGATGTACTAATGATGGCCAGAGTAGTGCAGTGGTGATGTTAGTGTTGGTTTCTCAGCCTAATCTGTGTTATATTAGGAAGAAAATGACAGGATTGTCAGTGTAGATGTAAAAGTATTAATCCAGTGCAAACATTACTCTGCAGCAGTCCTGTGGCACCCATGACCTGTGGCAGACACAATGGGCAGGCACTGCAGAGATGTCCTGCAGTGGGCTGAGCAGAGAGACAGCAGGTGTGTGGCAAACAGCACCACCAAACCTGGCCAGGCATCTCCATCATGCCCTGCAGCACCATGACTTCTGTGACTCAGAGTTCAGCCCCATGTCAGCGCGATTCTGGATGCTCAGAAACATAAGTTAGAGTAGAGTAGCTCGCCCTAATAATTTTCAGCATGAGTTCTCAGAGCATCTGAAGTAATGTTTACAAAAATGTGTGTGTAGAGCTGCTAGTCTTCAGCTGCTGGTCCCAGAGGAAAATTCACATGCAGACTTCGGAGTGACCACTGCTGAAGAATGCAACAACTTTTTGAAAATGGGATGTAAAATATTTTTAGAGGGGCATCTTCTCTGTCTACTCAGAACCAGGCCTAATACACCTTGGATTTAAGGTAATGGCAACTATAACTTCCTGAAAATGAAGACCCTTTTCCTCTTTCCCCTTTTTTGTTCTTGCAAGTGTATGTTACCACATCATTACGATGTCGTTTTTTTTCCTACTCCTGATCGATGGTGCAGTGTTATTTGATTAGGCATTATTTTTAGTTTTGTATGTAGCTGTTTGTCAGTTTATTGAAATGAACTGCCATCCGGGCACCCTGATCAAAGCAAAAAGCATGAAATCCCACGTGTTGCACTTTTGAGAGCAACAACAATGAAGCTAACCTTTCACCCTTGACTTTCTTTTAACCCTAATTTTGAAAGACAGTAGCAAACAATTCAGCTAACTTCTTAAGTAAAAGAATATTCAATCTAGTTCGATTGTAATGCAGTGTTCTTTTCAAGTGAATGGAAGGTCTCAGAGTAATGCATATAAATACAGAGACTGGGTAAGTTCATTACTTTGGAGTTTCTGGTGTAGTAATAGCAGTGAAATGGTTAAAAGGCTGACTTTAAAGTGGTCACAATTAGGCTTCAAAGTTAACACCCCACCCCACTGAGATGAATGGGAGCAGTTGACATTTCTTAGTACTATTGTTTCAGTCTGGCTTGCTATAGCTTCTAAAATAAGACAACAGTACATCTGTTTACATTCTGCTTCCGCAAACCCAGATGGGCTAGAAACTTCATTGTTTTTTAAGTGGAAGCTTGGATTCTGGAGAATACAGCAATATCCACAGGGTATCTGTAGGAAGAAGAGTCGAAAGCCGCCTTAATCACAGACATCTCCCCCTTCTCTGTAAACTTCTATTGTCCCAGGACAAATCTGTGAACCACTGGGGGAAAAATAAAGTAATATATATTTGAAGTACTTCTTACTTACAACATGACATGCAAACAATAACTTCTCATCAAGTCTCTAGCATGCAAATTTTTATAAATGGATGTGGTGGTTTGAACTTTTTTCTCTTTTAGTAGTTTGTAAAAGGTGAAGGTCCTGCTTTTACTGAATCTGGTAGCTTCTCTTAAGCCTCTCCTAACAGAAAATCCTGTCTCTAGAAAAACCAGAGTTTCACCCAGGAGAGTTTGAGACCAGGTGTTACTATGTGTTCACATGGGTAGAATCCTTTAATTTACTTCTGAGAGTGTTCCGAAAAGAAGCAAGATTTTTGAGAGGTATATCTTGTGTCTTTCTGATACTTTCATGCGGGCAGCTACATTAGCTGGAGTAAGATCTTAGGAGCTGGAATGGATTAATAAAGGTGCAAGTGGGGCCAGAATTTGGAGCAGATGGTCTCTGTTACCCCATGCCTCAGTTCATGTAGAATGTACACCATGTCCTCTCAGACTTTTGTTGAGGGGTCTGCACAGTGGCAAACTGCCCTCAGCAGCGGCCAGAACCCCATGAGAGCTTCTCTGATAAAAGCGCCCCATTAGATATGCTTAGGCTGTAGATTGAAACCAGCTGTGAATCTGTCGGAAAGATTTTCCTCATGGTGCTTTCATCAGGGTGGAAAGTTTGTGGCTTGCTTTGCATATATATGTATTTTGGACTTCATTGCTCTGACTTTGCAAGTCCTAGAGCCTGCCAGTGATATGAGCTTTCATGCATACAGGCTCCTTTTGTATCCTGGCACTCAGAGACCCTGCCTTCCTTTTGCCCATGGACAACACAGCTTGTGCTTTGCAAGTGCCATTGTGGGCTCTCCCAAATGGTGTCTCCCAGATTTCAACCCTGGATGAACTGGATGGTGAAAGCAGGCATGCAATCTGTGGTTTGGGCTCATGAAACTTGTTTCCTGCCCAAGCTCAAGATGCATTTTCATCTGAGTATAAAACACAGTGGGCTTGAGCCTTGACAGGCCTCCAGGTTGTCTGAGACAATGTGGGCATTTCAAGAGTGTAAACTGTTTCCTCCCTTGTTCTTCTCCTCAGTTCCTGTGTAACGTGGAAGAGTGCAGCAGTCTGGTCTGGATGAAGAAAATACCTGAGGAAACCCAAGAGGAATATTTGCTTTGAAATTTTCTCTCATGAGATTTTTTATCTTTCTATTAAAAAAATGCTTTAAAAATAAAATAATGTTAAATCATGCTGGGAAAACCAATTCCGATGTGATAAAACTCCTAGGGTGTGAAGCAGGAACCACTCAATTCAACTGTAAGGGAAAGGGCATGTGATTTAATCAGAGAATAGCAACAAATATCCATTTGTTATATTGTTTCCATTTTTTCTAGTCCACTTCTGACTGTAGATTTCCTCCGTATTACACAGACTTGAGTTACATCTTGTGCATCATGTGGAAGAAAATAAGTATCCTAATAGACCTTTCAAATATAATTAAAATGACTTCAGCAAGGCTAGAGTAGGTCAGTGGCAGAGCTTGGAAAAGAAGTTAGGGGACGTTTTCCCCAGTTCTGTATATTTTAATTAACAAACTGGCCTGCCTCCCTGTATTACAATGGCATTGTGATACCTAAATATTCAGAAACCTAAGGTTCGTATGCTAACCCTAACACAGAGAGTTCCCTGAACAGACTTTAAGAAAATATTGCTACAGCTTCTTTACCAATTGTGCCCTAACCTGCTTTTTGCCTCATATTCAAGGGTGATTTTGACAACAGAATTATCTTTTAGGGACTATAAAATACCAGGAATTAAAAGAGACAAGGCAGGAATTTGCCAGCAGGATGATGTTCTAAAGCAACTTCTGAAAAATTAACATGTTATGAAAAGAAAAGAAAAGAATTTTTTAATCATTGTACTCTTTTATTTTTCTTTTAGAAAAGAACATGAAGCCTTCCATTATAAGACTATTTAATGTTGAGTAAATTGTGCATTTCCCTTTTGTGGTGTATTCCTTTAGTCAATTTATATTTTGCATGCCTATTGCTCTCAGCCTCTTTGCTGGTCTGAGTTTGCTTGCCAACTGGTATTTGCCACTAAGCATCAGAATCATAATTTTCTTTGAGCAGCCTGGTACATTATGGCTATCATTGTCCAATAGAACAGGATGAAGGATGCAGACGGTCACTCCTGTAGGTCTCATGAAAAATGCAATGGGAAAAGAGACCAGTGAATTGAAACAATATTTTTCAATTCATGAATACTAAAAATTGTAAAGTCTTCTCAAAATAACCCTGAAGTTTTATTTCTTATTGGAAATTCTTTAAAAAAACCCAGCAAAACAAAACAGTTGATATTTACCTAATCATCCCAAGTTAGGAAAAAAGTGTTGAAGAAAAATGTATTTGATAGGATTAAATTTCCATATTTTTTTCAGCTCTAAGTATGATAAGGTTGTACAAGGATTAATTTTATTCTTTCTTTGTCTCATGCTTTTTCCATCCTAGACAATAAAAATAGTTTAATCTAACAGTTTTTACATTGTGGTCTGTGCACCAGAGCTGGCTTGTAAAACTTTTTCTTTCAGTGGTTTTATTGTTCAAAAACTGATGCTTCCTGTTACTTCTGGCCATGCACTTTGGTTTTGTGAATGAGTATGCTTAGACAAAAGAATAATGCTAATCAAGTATATACCTTTTGTACAGCTTGATGTTTTCATTAAATAAAAAATGATACCAGAACTGCAGAGGTAACAACTTCTCTGGAAGGCTGACCCAACAGGAAAAACAAATGTCAGCAGTGAATAAGAGAAATCTGGGATTCCTTCACTGCAGGTATTCAGTAAGCAAGAGGAAGCAGCACAGGTAAAACATAACATGAAGTATTGCTCTTACTGCATGTATTTTAAACTTGGTGGTGTAAGAACTGTGTTTTGGGTTGCTTTTCAAGGAAGAGAAAACTAATGGGGTTTTTGTTCATGGCAGGGACTAACAAACCAAGTAGGATCAATTACAATTTAAATAGATAAGTGAAAGCTACATGACCTTAGTTGCTACATCATACTGTTTTTTGTTTCCATATTGCCTTTTGCAGTTTTATTGTTCTAGCACTTCATATTTGTGTAGTTTGAAGGTTGTGTACGTGACTAGATTCACTCCCTACTGGGATATAGGCCAAGATATTCAAAGTGATTGTTTATTTTGAACACCTCCATTTTTTAAGGGTCCAAACCAGAGAAGTTTTGGTGCCTTGAAAGGGAAACTCAGTTGTTTGTGTGGTTTGTCAACATGACACGGAAGGACAAAAGAAGAAAAAATGGGTGCAATCAAAATTCTTGTTCACTTTTCATTGTCTCACTGTTTGGTCTTTGGTTTTCTGAATCGAGGTGACAAGATTTGGGTACTGCTGTGCTGGAAACTGGAGTGTGTACCTGGCCATGGTCCAGGCTGAAGGAAGAGAAACTGAGCAGTGACATCACCCTGTCTCTCCATTTCTCTTCCCTAACCTCCTAATTGTCCTAGAGCTTTACCTAAGATTTAGATGTGGTCTTCTGGTAAGACAGTGGTGAGATCAGTGCTGACTGTACCATATGTGGAATAGGTGTAACAGCTACAGTATATATATTATAAAGCATAAATAACCTGTGTATTCCATTTCTCTGTCCATTGTGTGAGTGGATCTACCCAATGCAGGGGTAGCAAGAGGACATGCCTTCTAAAGGGACAGCATGAGCACGGGTGCTGTCAGGGTACTTGGTTTAGAATTAACTTTCCCCTCAAATTCTTTCTCACCAATACAGAGAAGCACAGTTTGTGTTGCTGAAGAAACTGTGTTTACGAGAAATACTTGAGTTGAACTAAAAAAAAAGTCCTGGAAGCATTTCATTAGGTTGTAGCTTTTTGATTGCCTATTTTTAGGACAAGGTGTCAGCTGATATAGCTCCTTTAAAAATGCACTTTGCATTTAGGGGGGAAAAAAAGCAGCATAAGCTGTGAAGTCTTAATTGTTAGAAGTGCAACAATAGCTTAAAAACAGACTGTAAAGCCTGGCCTGACAGCTGGAGGAAGGGATACTTTATTAATAGTTGTAAGAAATGGGTGGATAGTGCCTGAAAAAGGCAGCAGGGGATATAAAAAGAAGCCTTGTAACATGAAACTATTGCCAAAACCCCTTAACGAACAATTTGTTAAAGAGCCTGCATTGCATAAACATCAAATTAAAACATGGTCAACAGGATAAAAATCTTCTCACCGATTTGCCCCGCTGAAAGTGAAGGTGCACCAGTGCTGCAGCCAATCTCTGCTGTGGCAGATCGTTTAATGGGCTGGAGATGGGCACACGTGGCTCACTGGCCAACAGCCTCTGCTTTCATGACTCAAAGTTTCTGTCTGGCAAGCCACAGATGACTGGAGAGGGCACTTGCTGTATAGTCATCACACTTCAGTATTTTACAATCTGATAAGACTCCTAAATATCCTTGCAACTGATAGCCAAATTGCTCTGCTAATATGACCTGAGACATATAACTCCAAACACTTATTTCCTGCGGGAGGTGCCAGGGAAGATCCCTCTCAACAGAGATTTCATGTAGCTACAATCTCTCCAAATTAAATCCTCAATTAAAGCACAACTGCATATTTTCTGTGGCCAGGAGCTGACTGCATGGGAGATAACGGGAATGCAAAATCCCTCTTGTTGCTCCAGCCTCAACTGCAGGGCTTCTCTGCTTCCAGACTGCCTGGGTATCCAACAGAGTAGTGTCCCATATTAGACGATGACTATCTGTTTATGACAGATCCAGAACACTGCAATTTTCTAGTTATTTAAAAAAGAAGTACTTAGGTAAATGTAAATAACCCCCAGAAGTTGGGAAAGCCTTGGAAGCAGAAGGGCTGCAGTTGTAGGGAAGTTTTGATCTCATTTGAAATCATATATCCATAAAATTGCTTTAGCGCAGACTCCCTGTCTCATGCCGTGCTGACTCTGTGTGAGATCTGACATTGTTCTTCACTCTTTAACAACGAAAGTTCAGGAGGGCAGGGAGAGAGGAAATACAAACAAGAATATCAGCCTGATTTTAGCATCACACAAATTTAACCCAAGTTGCCAGTGCCAATCCTAATCCATCCTTTCAGGTTTGTCCTTTCCGTGTGGGTCAATGGCAACTCAATTCCTGATACCTCAAATCCAGAAACTTGCTGAGACAGTCAGTATCTCTGGCAGCATCACATGGTGCAGATGACACTTATTATGTCTGTGGTACACGGCAAATATATTCTCAGGATCACAGTTTTCTGTGGACATGGTATCAGTGTGGCTTCCCTTCTCTGCTGCTTCCCTCAGCTGCAAGTGTGTTGCACTGATAGGAAGTGTTACTTCTTTTCACTTTAGTTTTAACCACGTTATTAGGTTTGTTTGCTGTTTTGCTTTCCCTAGGAGATTGCTTTCCTTTTTCACCAGAGATCTCAGCCAGCTTCACAGTGTTAATGGGAATTTCTGCTCCTGCTACCCTGCAGCAGATGTCCTTTCTAAAGTGTTTCTTTTCTTTCTATATATTGTACAAAGCAGGTTTCACCTTTAATAGCTATTTTTTTTTGCAAGGGGAATTGGCAAGGTAGGTATTTTCTTGCCAGTTTTCCTGCACAACCTTTTTCCTTCACCTTCTTGCCTTCTCTTGGTGGCACCAGTACTGGGAAGAGCAGAGCTGCTGGATGAGCTGGCAGATGAGCTGTTGTGTTGTGTTTCAACTTTACTTTGGGTGGTATAAGTAATTAGCTAGTTAGAAGACCAGCCCTGCATTCATGAGATGTTTCTGTGGTTATAGGTGAAGTAAAAATGCAAAGGTAGATGTTGCTTGTGGCACTGATGAGGAGAATTGATGTTGCTAAGATGGGAGAGGAATTGCATTTCCATAAGATATTTGGGATTTTTTTTGGCTGGATTCTGTCCTTTTCCATACAAGAGAAATGTTTAAGGGCCTATCCGTTCAAATGCTGTGTAGGAACTTGTCCAGCCTAATTGCACAAAGAGGGTGATTGCATATGCACTCATTGATAACTTGCAGGGTGAGGATCCATTATGGTAGACTTTGTAGAATGTGATCAGGAGGAAAGGCAGAAACAAATTCTCTTTGGTGTAACCATGGGTAGGATATATACCCAGAGTTTTCTTATCAAAGCCATGCTGGTATGTGACAGAAGGAGGGAGAACACCCCTCCTCATCCTGTGTCCATGGGCATACACTTATTATTTCTATTGGCACAGCCTGAAGTCTGGTTGTACTGGCTCCCCCTTTTTGCTCAGGTATGCTTTTGGTGATCATGCATCCTACTCATGAATGCTAAGTCACGGTTTGATTCCATGAGTCAGTTGTTGCATACTAAAATATGTTCATCAGAATTTCCAGTTTGGTCACTTCCTTACAATTTTCTGAATGATGAAAAGTTGATATTAGAAATGTTGCTAATCATGCCTCTGATCCACAGAAAATATCAGTTACATTAAAGGAAATAATTCAACCTTCCTTGTTGTTTTTCGTCAATTTAGGTTTCAAGTGAGTTGAGTGTCCTAGCTATAAGAGAGCATATTGTTGCTTTTGTACATTATTGCTGTTATAATCCAGGAGACACACATCCTTTCAGGACACACTCCTTATTCAGCAGACTAGAAAAATTTAAAATGTAAGATGTTACATGAGGCTGAAACTGCAGTCCCTCTGTAGGGAGACTTCTTGCTGCTGTAGGAGAGGCATGGTGATGCAGTGCTGTGGGAAACAGCAGGACCATTACTTCCAGGGACTGAGGCATGTTTCCAGTATGCAGGGGCCCACACCCTGATTTTTTTGAGGTAGGCTGCTCTTAAAATAAAGTTATCCCCCTGTCTTTCCTCTGTTGGCCTTTTTACTGCTTTTAGACATCAGTTGCCTTTGTGAGTCTTCTTTATGGTTTTGAGAAAAACCTTATTTGCTAAAATATTTGCTAAAAAATGCAACTGATTTGAATTCCCCACCTGAATAACTTGACTGAGAACCTACAATACTTGCTGTTCTCCCTCTTCAAAGCTAGACTACAATTAATGAAAACTTGTAAGTGGTTTGTTTAATGCACTATTTTTTTTCGAGATTTTTTTTCTCTCCTCCCTCTCATCATTGTAACCTGTGCAGCTTTCTTGTACTGTCTTTCTTTAAACATTATGCAGCATAAAATATAATTTTCCTCCTTACTTAGACTGAACCCTTTGAAATGAAATCAAGTGAGTTTGCCTGTACTTAGCTGGTTAGAATCTTAAGAGCTTCTACTGTTTTGCTGTATAGGCAGTGCCATATCTGATTAAAATAGATTTGATCTTTTGTGTAATCCTTTAGATCAGCAGGTTAATTTGTGATTTTTAATCTACAGCAGTATCACAAAGTTGTAAGGTATCACGTCACGTTTCCATATGAAAAAGTAATCACACCTGATTTAGCCAGAGTTTGTAAATCCTAGTGAGAAATGCAGAATATATCTGAAGTGAGTGCATGAGTGTAGCTAGGCTGTTGACTTTCTTCAATTCTACTTAAACGGAGAAGGTAGGAAAATACAAAGTACCAACAATTTCATCACTGCCTCTAAACCCAGGACTAAATATCGTAACTGCATGTGTAAATATGTATGTATATATGCAATTCTGTACATGTTCTCCATCAGTTCTGACCTCATAAAATACTAATATGAATACCCTATACTACGTATATATACATATGATAAACATATGATAAAAATTAGACACAGGCAAAAATGCCTTGCAGAATTTGTGGACTGAATGACAAGATTTACCCCATATGAATGCCTATAGTGTGGTAACTTAAGTGCATTCCTCATCAACGAGATTAAGTTCATTCATGTCCTAATAAGTGATAGCTGCTCTAGGAAGCCCACTAAGCTTTCTATAACCAGACGTGCCACTAGTAATCTTTCCAAAATGTGATGTCAATGGAGCTGCAGCTGGTTAAAGGGCTATGCAGGGCAAAAAGTGGTATTAGTGGCTAATAAAGGCTAATTCTTTTACAAGCAAAATTAGCTCGCTTCACTAGCTTGTTATGACTTGAAGTGTCTGGCCGTTGAACTATGCATCTGGCTCATTTGTTGCTCTCAAAGAGATCCCACCCTGACTGACAGCTGTACTGGACTGGAAAAAAGTAGCCCAAATGAGTGAGAACAAGAGGACTTCAGTTTGTGTGACTTTAGGACAGTAGCAATCCATGCAAACAACCTTCATAAGAAAAAGAGATCAACTCAACAAGGAATGTGAGTGATATAGGTGCTGGCTCTGGGCTCTAACTTTCCTTAACTAATTGGCTACTACTGCAAAACTTTATTGCTCACAGATGCTGTAGTCTATTAACATTATATGCAACTACCTAAAAGACACAAATGTCCAGTAAGTGGTTACAGCAACCCCAAATAATCATTAGAAACTTCCAGTACATCCCAGATGTTGTGATGTTCTAAAGTGATTAGAACAGCACCAGAACAGCCTAAGCTCTGTGGATGTGTATTTATTTTTACTCACCAGTGTTTTAGGGTAAATGCCACATCAGAGTGTTTTTATTACAAAATTCCTGTTCCTGCACAATACAGCTGTACCTATTCTAAACTCCTTCATCAAAGGCAACCATTTCCTTTTTTTCGTAATCTCAGATCAGTTTACTGAGAGCAGTTGTCCCTGACTTCCTTAAGCTTGCCCTGCAGAAAAGTTTTCTTAAAATCTTCCCTATGTCCATTCTTTCCTTCACACATGCTGTGTCTGCATAAGCATGGACACGCACATGTGCCCATGCATATTTTAATCAGTTTCAGCTTCAGTCCTACAGCCTTGTGCATGGTCAGGCTGGGAAATGACTCATGGAAAAGGTTGCTGCCAAAGAACAGTGAAACCCTCGCTTCCTCATGTACTTCCAAATGATTTTAACGCCTTCTTTATTTATGAGATGTTTCAAATTTCTGAACTCTCTGATAACATTACGCAGACAAATGTTCAGTGAGGTCAAGACTGATTGTTTTTTCACTGTGGTATTGTTTTTGCAGGTGATTTGACACTCAGTGTTAATACAGGTCATCCAGAGTGACAGGCTGGTGATGTTGCCTTTTGTGCAATTAAACCCTTGAATGTTGTTCCTGGATTGAGAGTTTATACAAACCACATGGAAATATTGGTTTATGCTGTTAAGTAAATTTTGGGTCCCAAACTTTTATTCATTATGAAACGTATTGGAGTTAAAAGGAGACCTTGGACTAATGAATGAATTTGGAGTCAGTAGCACACCTGTGACATTGCTTTCTTTGCACCAGAGACCCCTGTGAAGTGCTGGCTCCAGTGTTTTGGTGACACTGAAAAGGGAATATATCAAGAGAAGACCCACAGGTCCAACTCATCATGGCAAAAATGACAAGAACTTGTTTAGAAATTGAGGCTTCAAATGGAACTTTTCCATCTGTATTATTTTGTTCCTTGTGAATTTTTTTTGATTAGTTATAGTTGGCTACAGCTTGGATATCCAGCCTTGGGAGAGGCTGAGAGATGGTGAGAGACAGTAATATAAATGATCTTTGCTTACTGAGGATCTCAGGAAATCTTGCAAAAGGAAACTCCCAGTTTTTTCACACCAAAAGGGATTTTTCTCACACATAAAGAAAGAAAGTAAAGGCTCTTTGATCCAGACATAAAGATATACTCAAGAATTTTGTACAGCATAATCTAACTTATGTTGTTTAATGATGACTTTTCACATTGGAAACCTAATCAGAAATTATAGAAAAAAGAAATCTTATAACAACCGGAAAACAGAGAGGAGAACTGCAGTTAACATTTGACCTCAAACAAAACTACCTGGTCAGGGATGAATTTGGGGAGGTAAGTTGCTTGCTATGGTACATGAGAGTTTGGTGCTAAAGTGTCCCTCTCTGCTTAGATGCCACCACAGTTAGAACATGACAGGAATGTGTCAGTGCTGCAGACCATACTCAGGCTGCAGGAGACAGTCACTCCTCTGAATCTTAAGTATAGAAGTATTAGTACCATGTATTACCAGCAAAGACCTGTAGAAAATTTCTAAAGATATCTTGACCAAAAATTCAGAATTGTCTGTTTCTTGCTGAATCAGACAGTTTTTCTGTAAGGAAGCAAAGAAGTACTGAAATAAGGTAGGATGTGATGTCTTCCTGCCATTAGCAATGTTCTTTCTGTCAATATGGGTCCTCTAGTAGAATAAATTCTGAGTCCAGTACAGGGAGTGGTAGGTTGGGATGCTTTTCGTCTTTTTCACATTATGATCTACACTTTGGCCAGAGTTATTACCTGTGCCTCTCCTTTGCCTGCTGAGGAAATTCAGCTCTATATGAACATTCTTAATTGTGTTCTGCTGTTATCACTCTGCCTCCATGGTTTCAGTTCTTATTGGTACCTCTGTTATCAAAAGTAAAAGTGCTGCTCAAACTTTGTTTTTGCTTCTTGAGTCTCCCTCATTTCTTCTGCTGTAACTCCACATCTGTAGTTTTTGTTTATGCTTTTCTGTCTTTAAGTCTGTGAAGCTAGTTTTGTGCAAAAAATAGCACCATGCCACAGCAACAGCCAGCCATGGTGCAGTTGCCCCAGTGCTAAGCTGATAACACAGAGCTGAAGCATTTCTACTTTTGTGCTTTGAACTCCTTCTCAAAGCTGGTTTCCTGATTTGTCTCATTAGCACTGATTGGCTTTGTACTCTGAGTGCAATTGCTCAGTTGGTAAGAGTTATAGCAACTACATCTCCATCTTTCCCCTACCTCAAGCAAAGCAGCAGTAATGGCCACCTCTCCCTCATTTTTCCTTGGCAAACTTCCCAGAATGATGTGTACTTAATTGTAATTTGCTCTCTGTGGTCAGCAGCAATATCTTGTCTTTTAGTATCTCAACAGCACCACTATATTTAACTCTGTGTGTGTCTAAGGCCTCACCTGCTCTCATACAGAGTAACCCTGTCTTTAATTAGGTTGAATATTTGCAGCAGAGGTGTTCACATTTATTGTATATATAATTAATTCCTCTGTCATTTGCTACTTCATCTGCTTTTCATGACTTAAACAAAAAACAACCCCCCACTTTCTATTGGAAAAATATAGTTTTCTGGGAAAGGCTTTGTCTGTGCATCTAGCATATCTTTAGGCATAGAAACAATTGTTTGTCAAAACACTTCAAAAGAAACCATGAAATGACCAGGCCATAAATCCAGGAGCGGCACAAGAGTGGGAATATGAGACCTGTGATATGTAATATGAATCGTTTAGTCCAACCTCCCCTGTTTCCACCCTGGTGCTAAATATACTACTGATGTCCTTGCAAGTAAAGAAACACACTGGGCTTGGACATTGGTGTTTTTGGCAGAGCAACGGGCACCCTTAGTTTAGGCTTAGTTTCATTTCTGTAAATTTCCTCGATAATACATGAAAAAAAGGTCAAATTATTGTAATTGTATTTGTGAATTTGGTGGTGAAGTTTGGCAAATATCAGATCATCTTAATAAAATGTTGAATTTTAAGTCTAACACTTCAATTAAAAAATATTTTTAATATAAATAAAACTGACAACTTTTATTCAAGGTACATAGCATACTCTCCAGGAACCCCTGTCCTGGCTTAAGAAAAGTAAAACTTTCATCTGAAGTGCATTAATAACTGTTGTAAAGTAAGAAGGTTTTTCCAAAATGTCTAAGTTGCCTGCAGCATTTACATTAGCTAAGTCAGCAATACTTTGCTAGCCACTGCTGTATTTTATGCAAGAGACAGATAACCAACCCTGTGTGTCCTGGAATGAGCCTTTCCCTGCTGTTGGTCATGTGTAGTTTGTTTTTTCATGTCTCTAACCTCACAGAATGTAAGGAAAAGTGATATTGTTGAAAAAAGCCAAAGAAACAAAATCAGGTTGAAGTTCAATTAAAAACTCGAGTTTTTTGTGTGTGTAAAAATAGGATGTTGGTATTGAATTATTATCCAGCTTTTCCAGATTTCATGTCTTTCACCTATCACCATCTTTCCCGTCCAGTTTTATAATCATATTTGGTCATCCCCAAACTGTATTTTTGGGGAAGTGTATGATTTGCCACTTTGAACAGAAAACCCATCCAGTTTTGTAAATGGCACCTCATAAAGAGTTTGTAGCAGCTTCTGAAATATTCTGTGTTAGTAACAGGACGTCTGGTTTTGAACTTTTATATGTAGCTCTGTAAGCTTTGGTGGTTCTTGATACAAACATTGACTTAGCTTTGGACCAATCTTTTCAAGATGTCTTTCAGAATCTCTTTCTATTGCCATTCAATAAATAGCTCAAGTCTCTTTTTAAGGTTCTCAATGTTCTAGTTAATTCATTGTTAAAAGAAGCATTTAATGAGTTTTAAAATATTAAATATTGGGTTAAGTTGCTTATGAAATCAGGTAGGTTTTGTTAATGTAATTTATTTCAATGTGTTTTGTATAAACAATAAGTTTCATTAAAGAGTTATGAATGTATCACAGATAAGTAATACATTTTATACTTTTTTTAATAACTTAACATGCTGCCCCAATCCACATGGATTTCTAACATCTGAATGTTATGCACATCCCAGGGTAAGGACTAGTGTGTGGCACGTCAGATGTGGCAGATCATGGCTCTGGTGTGGGAGTGCCCAATCAGATTGAGCATTGCTGTGCCCCTTCCTCTCCAAGGGTGCAGCCTCAAGTGGACGGACCACAGCATCAGCTTTCCAGGGGAGCATCCTTCTCCCTGGCCTCTCTGGGGGACTCTTGCCCCTGTTCAGGACCCCCATGAGGCTGTCACCTTCGAGGGTATTGCACAGCTGCGTACTTGCTGTGTCTCTTGGGTTGAGATCCCAACTTCAGGGTGAGGAGGTGATACTGCCCTGGAGATGCATGTGGGCAGCATCACTGTGGGGTAAAACATGGCAAGGTGATTAGAATTATAAGCTTTCTGTGTGTGAGACAAGGTAGGGCCTATCAAGTTTGGGGAGTTCTGCGTTTTGATGTTGCTTTTTCATTCTAGGCCCTACAGTGACCTTACTGTTGGCTGATTCCAAAGAGCTACCTCATTATTCTGAGTTGGAGTTTCTCCATCTTCAAAATTGGAGGTAAGGATCTAAGTCTCTTGAGACAGTGGGATGAAAAGTACCGTGGTTATTATGATTATACTGCTTGCTGTTAATATCAGAAAGGGAGATACTCTGTTCTTGCATTCAGAAGGAATTAAATGCCATGAAACTAGTGGAATTGTAACAATAGCATGAGGAATGCTGGTAAAATACCAGCATGACATGGCTTGAGTTAGAAGTATTATATTTTTTGCCACATGTTAGGAACCACTAACTCTGGGGGCTACTGTAACTTATTAAGAATTGTATGGGAATCTGTTTTCAATATCTGTGATTTAAAAATATCTTGGACTGTAACACTGGAAAAGAAAAAGAAAATATATTTCCTAAAATCTGCCTCAATTCCATTTTGTCACTAATTTCTGTGTCCTGTTTTTTTGGTCTTCTTTTTTTTCTTTTTCTTTTTTCCCCTTTATTATGATTTTATACACAATTTCATCATTCTCCCAAAGAACCAACATTTATCAGAGGTCACATGCTGAAAATCACCTAGTTATACATGCTTTGTTTTCTTTTCAAAGAGACTATTAAACATTTCAAGGAGAACAATTAATCTTTCTGATTTCTGTAGTACAAAATAGTAAGGAAACTTGAAGTGTCTTCTCTGTGCTTCTGACATGTCTATTGTTTTTCTTCTCCTTAAGTATTTGAACATTACAGCTGAAAGGATCTGATTAAACATGCTAGGCTTTTTGCAGTTCCTATGGCCTGTACTTAAACTGCATTAAACACTTAAACCTCAGCCTAACTAAACTGGAATGGATGCTTTAAAATGAGAATTATCTTCAATTTTGTAATAAAGAAAACTGTAGAGCTACAAGTATCATCATGGCCACTTTTCTTTGTAAAGAAGGGAAAGAGCTTTAACTCATGGACAGCATTGCTTCTACCCCATGGTTTTAAAAGCTCAGTGAGAAGAACAGGATATTACTACTGATTTCAATTTTTAGCTTAGACACAGGTTTGTTCTGTGGCTTAGAACAAATTATTTCTTCCTCATATGTTTTAGCTTACCAGCTGTATAAAACCTTTGAGGTGCATGCGCTTGCAAAACGCTTTAAAGCGGTGAGGTGAAAGTTTAGAAGTTCTTTAAAAGAAGCTTCTGTGAGGTCTCAGCCTGCTTCCATATTTGTCAGTGAAAGTTTTATCTTAGACTTAAATATCAGACTTAGAGGTAGAATAAATTTCATTTAAATTAGTGACTTTATGTAGGTATTTGTATTAACAAGGCTTCCAGTCTTCCTGACATCTCATTCAAATTAGAATGTGATTCTCCTAAGAAGCATTCAGGAAATTAATTAATTCGCCTGATTCTTCTCCTTTCACCCACTTAAGAATATATATTCTGTCATCCTCAAACCATATAAAAAGTCTGCTCATGCCTGAAAAGTCACCATATTTAACTGGTTTGGTCTAAAGGTGACAAGATCCAGAGTTTCTGAACCTCAACAAAGCACTGATAGTATTCCTGTTGTTTAATGATGGCCTCAAACCATCACTGCTCTTAGATGGCGCCCAGAAGTAGGAGCGAGTGTTTATAGGCTATACAGCTCAGTAGGACTGAAGGTTAGTTATCCCATCCTGAGACCACTTTAAGCCTTCCAGCAAGGTGTTCTGGTCAGGAAGTGAGGAACAGCAGGGTGTACTACCACCCATGTCTGCTTCTGAAATTGATTCTGCCAGTTTATCCCAGGGCCTGACAGGTTCAGCACCTACATGTGTCTGTGTACTCATGGGGAGCTGATTATCTTCTCCTGCTGATTGATCCTGGGTGTCCCATATACCTGTTGTCTTTCTAAGGTGTGTAGTGGGGTACCTTGTTGCTTTGCAAGGCTCAGGTGGATAGCTTGTATGGCCAGAGGTTTGGCCCACGCTGTGCAGATTGTCCTTATTTGCTTCCCCAAGGTCACTGTGCTCAACTTTTCATTGAGCTTACTGTGGCCTGTGCTTCAATCTTGTGGAACTGGCTGAAGCAAACAGGACATGAATGATAACAGGCAGCAGCCCGGGAGCAAAAGGTTTCCTGCTTTCTTAATGGCCATGCAAATGTTTAATGCAGCAGTGACTTCAAAGTGGCTTTTCTCTATGCTACAGATCAGTGCAGCTGTACCTGAGAGGACAGCTCCATCAGAGAGCAGGCTTGTCTGTCTACTTCTATCAAAGTCTGCAGTTACATATTCCAGGTACAAATTTGAGTATGTGGCATCCTACAGCCTCCTACAGTTATGATCCAGCCAGAGAGGTATATCTAAATGAAACAATAGGTATCCCAGGAAGTCCAAACTTTTCTCAGTGTCAGGTGGTATCTAATGGCTGTTCAACATGGGAGCAATGTTGCCAGGTGGTTTATATATAGTAGTAATGCTTAGCAGTAGATTGTTGAGTAGACAGATGGAGGCACAACAAAACTTTCAAGTACAGTATTCTGATTTGGGAAATTTTATCCTCATTGTCAGGAAAACAATTCACCTAGATGGACTTAACAGCATAAGAGCACTGTAATTTTAGTACTGTTATTTTGGACATCAGAACTTCAAAACCTAAAATGATGTAAGGTGTTGGAACAAATGTGTATGCAGAGTTTGGTCTTCGTGGCTTCACAGAATTACTCACATTTCCTTTATTTAAAAAACCAACCACATTTCTCACATCCTAAAAGGGACAGTCCTACAGTGAAAAGAAGAACTAAGTGTTTCTTGAACATACTGATCCCGATGCACATGCAGGGGTTAAAGGGTTCACAGCCCAGAGGAAATGCCATAATGGCTAAAAGCTACCTGGGAAAGGTCAGCTCTGAACCAATTGTGAGTTTTCTATTCAGTAGCCATAATACTCCTCCTCTAAAACAACTTATTTAATTGTCACTACAAGGGATGAATGGCCAGATGAAGCAGTTCTTTTGTAACTGGAATTGGCCGATATACTTTTCATAGCTGGAACTGAACTAGAGAAATGGTCAAAAACATTTGAATGGTCTTGGCACGGTTGGTACTGTGTAACTACTGACAAAATGTAAACAGTTACATGGTCACTAGAAAGATGCATGCCAGGTTAGTAGTGTGAGAATGCCTTGGCAAATTAGACTAATGACTGCATGGGACACATTCTGGTACAGCTCCCACTAGTCATATGAGCATGTTTGATGGGAATGTGGTGTGTCTGGAAGCCTGAGCAAACATGGTGTGAACCAAGCGCTCATCCTGTTAATAGAAAAGACTCCCAGAGTCATACTGTCTTGATCCATCTTTCTGTGTGTTCATGCATCCTGTTGTCTGAGCCACGAAGCTTCAATTACCAGTCCCTTGCAGCCAGTTGTTCAAAGACAGGATAAACATGTGTTTAGAGGAACTGCCAGAAGCTATCAGAGGCTCAATACTTTTGGTTTAATGAACACTTTGTGAAAATCCAACCCAGGGCTAAGTCTACCAAAGAACTTCTATGTTCTAATGCACCCAAGTGGAATTTATCCAGAAAAGATGTACTATACTGTGCCAAGGACCATGACTGGGTACCTTGGAAGGGAATGTACAAAACTCTGCATATATCAAGGGAGAAACTGTTAGGGGGTAGGAATTGCTTGGAGGAAAGATAGGACTTAGCTCACTTTACCTTTTTCTGCATTCAGGATGCAGTTCAGCCTCCTGTATCCTGGGGTCCTCAGCCATGAACTGTTAGAGTGATGCAGCTTGGTGCTGCATGGCTAATAGTCTGCTGCGGTTTTCCAATGTAGAAACAGCTTCCCAAAGCATTTTAGCCAGTTTTAGGCCCCCCATCAGCTCCTAAAAGTATGTCCTTTTCAAAAGTGGTAATTTTTGTCCTCACTGTCCTTTTTTCAAAGTTGTCTTTACTCTCTCTAAAATAAATCTCTCCTTCCATGTTTTTATTAAGTGTCTTGTAGTGGTTACAGACACGAGCCTCCCAATTCAGTGACATTACTGATACTGATCTACTATGTAATTTCCTTGCTCTACACAGTCACTCTCTCCAACTGTTGTCTCAAGAGTCAGCATCACTCTTTTTTGCAGCACTGATACTTTTCAACTCTGCAAACTCTTACGTTTTCTAGCATGATGAAAGGTCCCCATAATCAGCTAGTATAACAATTTATACAACATAATCCATGGAAACATACATAATGAGAAGGCAAAACTTTAGTCTTGTTTATGGTCTTTTATGGTTATGTGCTGAACTGTAACTGGTTTTAGATACTTATTTTAAAATGTTGTCTAAATGTTGAGCTATGTAAGAAAAGTGATGGTAGGTTTGCAAAATAAGGCCCACGGTATGATGCTAAATTGAGATTAATTCAATCATGTTAATTCCAGGAAGTTTAAAGTGACCTCTTATTGTCTGCAATAGAAAGTAAATGAAAAAGAGATGATATTTGATTATTGTCATTAGTTAAGAAAGCAAGAAAGCAAGCAAGAAGTGGCTCTAAGCATTGTGAGGGAAAAATTAGAATTATATATCAGGGAAAAGTTTATAAACATAAGAACTCATAGCCAAGGAGACCAGCTGCCAAATGAAACTTTGGAATCAGCACTGCTGAAGATATTCAGGGCTCAGCTAGACATCCATCTATCAAAAAAGGATAAAGAAATCAGTCCAGCCACAATGTAGGGATAATACAACAGAGTTTCCTGCCAAATTTCTACCCTAAATAGTGTATGATTTAGTTGGAATGGAAAAGGAAAGCACTTTGGCTTGCTACATCTTTCACTGAAGACTATACTCTTAAAAGCACAAATTCTTCTGCCTTTTAAAAATATTGCTAGCAACTTTTAAAAAAAATTTATTGTAACTGAAGTGTGTAAGTTTTTCTCTAGTTTCAGGAACATTAACTCTAGCTTAGAATGTTGTTTTTTTTTTTTTTTAATTAAAAAAGTTGATATATTTAGAATAAAAAAATTCTCTTAGAATGAAAAATTGCTTCACAACATCTTTTTTCATAGCAATTTTCCAGATGTAGTCAGATTACTCATACCAAGCCTGAGGAAAAACTGTCAGTAAGGTATTTATTTTTTGCATGCTTAATTAGAGGGATGAAGGCTAGTAAGACTGGAGGGTTAGGATAATAAAGTTATAAAGGCATGGTTAGCTTTTTACCTCTATGTCACAACTTCAAATACAGGCCAAGAGGGATATTTCCCATTCATTACTTCTGCGTTACTGTTCAGATGGGTGGTAATGACCTACTTCTAGTGGGCAGGCAGGCAAGACTTACACAGTGGAGACTCGAGACTGAATTGAGCTGGCAGACTGAGACTACTGCTCATCAAAAGCTGGGGTTCAGATTTTTAAGGGTATCTTAATATTCAAGTAGTTGCCTATTGCAGTTTTGAGGAGTTTGAAAGCAGTCACCTTGAGCTGAAGTAAGCAGAGTTAATGTTCCTAAGCTCTTTACAGAAAGTTAAGTATAGATTTATCTGGAACACTGAACACCTTCAAAGTTGTAACCTAGCACCCTCACCAAGTTTTCAGTGAAGCTCTGATTCACCACTTTTCCATGCAGTCTCAGTAGGTGTCTGATTTCCCCATTGTTTATCCCAGCACATGCCGTAAAGGAGAAGATGGATGGTGGTTCGCTGGCTTTCAAGTGCTCTGCTGCAAGAGTAGTCTCCTTTCAGGGCAATGTCTTCCAAAGCATCAGTCATATCAGAGAGACCAGCCTGGCACAGAGATGAAGCAGATACAGTTTTAAAGAGGCTGTTTCAGAAATAGAACTAGACTTAAATAACAAATGAATCTTCAGACTGAGTACTGAGTTTCTACAGCAATGTAACACAGAATTCAGTATTTTCAAGCCATAAATATCTTGCATTTCCTAATTTATACTGTAAAAATTAGTGCTAATTTCTAAGATATGCTGTAGAGTAGATCAAGGCTAGTTCTTCTCAAAAGTAAGCGTGTCATGTTATAACTCTGCATTATGAAAATGTGTCACATGATGTAGGGAAGGGAAGTATGAATATCTGCTATCTGATGTATACAATTGAAAAGGGAAATCACAGAGTGAAATCACCAAGCCACATTAGCCAAAGAGAACAGATAAGTAAGGGTATAACACTGCAGCTGTAAACAATCAAGCAGAGATTACACTTGTGTGGAATTGTGCATGCTTTTTGGAAGTGAACTAAAATGTTGATAGTAGAAAATTAAAGAAATCTAACACTGCCTATCAAAGAAAATTTTCGAAATGCTGTATGAGTAGGACAATAATCATTAATGTGTATTAAAAAATGCTATTTTTGGGTGTCTCTTGAAACTTGTCTACAAATGACACAACTTAGAAACAAGGAAATGAACTGCTCTGGGCTCTGATTTGGCTCAGGTACATGTGTGCATTTTGCACCCTTCCACCCAGCTTCTTGCCACAGCTGTGGTGGTGTCACCAGCTGTGTGCTACAGCTCTCACTGCTGCCCTACCAGTCTGGCCTGGCGCCCAGCACACCCTTCTCAACCAACA
Source organism: Orthonyx spaldingii (assembly GCA_013397795.1). NCBI lineage: Eukaryota > Metazoa > Chordata > Aves > Passeriformes > Orthonychidae > Orthonyx > Orthonyx spaldingii. The sequence goes on from VZTJ01004489.1 coordinate 426,029, forward strand.
CAAGAAGCAGTTCATGCATGTGCTGATCATCTCATCTCCCTTCCCTTTTGAATGTTTCTGTGAAACCACACGTGCTCGAGTTTGTAAATATGGACATCAGATAAAATTCTAGAAAGTCTCACCATCAGAAGAACCTGCCTTTGAATGTGTCAGAGTCTCTATTTTCCTTGTTCCTTCCCCCTCCACTGTCAAGAAGCCATGATGACAGGAAGAGTGCACCATTTCCTCTGAAGAGACTCATTGCTGGTCTCAGTATCTCACATTAACCCAGAATCCGCTCTTTCAGTGTGCGCGCACTTTCAGCTGCACAAAATGTGAGACTGACCTATACATTTTAAGTTACTGAAATAGGACATTTTGGTAGAGGAAACAGTCAAATCAGGTTATCACAAAACAAGATCTTTCATTGTTGACTGTTCAGGCAGTGCTGCTGACTGCTGAGCTAGCTCTTACTAAGAATGTGCAAGTTGTGCTAATTTTACTTGCTACTTGTCTAGTACTGGACTTGCTCAGAAGAATTTATTCTTGCATATAGAGGTATATATCTAGCAACAAGAATTTAGAGGAATTTTCTGTAGCTAACAGAATTCTCAAAAGAATTCACTGAGGAGGAAGAGAGAAAATCTTGCTGAAAAAAGCTTTGAATGGACTTTAGAAAAAAGGCCCAAATATGTTTGACATTCCCCTCAAAATACTCACATTTTTGCCTGTGAAAAGCACACTTCATTATCCTTGCCATGCCACTTCATAACTTCTTGTTAACTTGTTGTACTTTACCCACTCATCTAGTTCAGTGGTTTTTATTCTCTGGTTTTCAACCACTATCCTTTTCCTGTTTTTAGTCTTTGCAGTTTGCACTCAGACACCATCTGGCTTCACCCCTGGGGTTTCCTAGACAAGGGCAATCTAGTTAGCCTTGTGAAATCCAAACCCCAGGCAAAACAAAAACTGCAGAAAACTTCCACAAGACAGGCTTTGTCACTACTCTGTGAGGGGCAACTCCATTACCCAGAGAAGCTGTTAGAACAGAAATCACATCTTAAGCACTAAGTTATTGTCTCAACCAACCTATTCTATACCCCAAACTTTTCCTTTCAATTTACTGGAATTACCGCCAGTCTTTTCTGGTCAAGAGAAAGTTTGACCACTGTACGTGTAATTACAGAACTTCAGAGTAGAACATAATGTAAGAAACTGTCTATAAAATGCTTGGAATAAAGTAGATTAAGAACAGATTTACTAAAGAAATTAGGAAGTCATTCCAGTGTTCTTTTCTGTTCTAAATAACACAGTGAAAATAAATCTCTGAGGCAAGATTCTGGACAAAGACATTCCTTTGAAAAGAGACCACAAGATTCCTGGTCTTCTTAATGGAGAAAACAGAAAGAATTGGTCTTGGTTTGGGACTCTCAAAATGCTGATCCTTTTGAACAATGTGGACAAGTACGGAATGTTGTCCAATGTATTCATCCTTGAACAGAAATAAACCAAATTTCTGTGTGCTCTGACTGTCTCATAGGAGCGGAAAAAGAAGAACCCCTCCCTTTCCTTTTTATGTTTGCTATGTTCCAAAGTTTCAAAAGGAATTTATTTGGGCAAGCCATTTTGATGCATATGTCTGTTTTTCCCTGAGAAATTATGATGCACAGTTCAGTGGTTTTGAGCCAGATGTTCTTTTATTTCAGGCTTTGGGAATCTAAAGTCAGTAGGCAAATGCATATCTATATGGGTGCATTTCACTAGTGATGGCCACAGAGTGAGGATTGAGGTGAGTTCTCTACAATAACACAGTCACCCCTACTTCTAACCTATAAAGACTTGCTTTCTGTTTTGCATTGTTGTATTCTCTGGTCTCTCCTGACTAAATAGTTACTCCTGTGTGTCTTCATGGGAAGAATACACATCACAGTCCTGCTCTGACAGCATAGGCCCAGAGAAATGAAGAAAAGCAATTTTTCTATTATTGTAAACCCCAAAAATGTAAAAATATAATCAACCCCTTTCTCTGCTTGGTAGTTAGAGAATTGGAGAGTGTATGAAACAATAGTTGAGTACCAGTGATATAGATGTTAACTTCTAATCTTTTTAAGTGTCCTGTGAAAAGCAGCATAAATTGCTATCTGCCCTCAATATGATTGAGGTTGCATGATATTTAGATGACAAAAGACTCTCATGTAAGAAATAGTAGCATATTAAATGTGCTATTTTTGCTTTACAATGTTGCCCAGTGAAAACCACAATTTTGCTTTGGTTTGATGAGCATGCCATGATGGCATTGGTAGGTTTACCTTTTGAAATGATTGAAGAGCAGAAGTAGACTGGATACTATTAGCAGGGAACAATGTCTGATAACAATTATTTCAAATTTTGCAGTCTAGAACTGGGTTTTTGTTGTGTTTTGAGGTTTCTTCTGAAATGGTGGCCTTTTCAGTCAACAGAGTAAAGTCTTGCCAGTGTTTGTGTGTCAGTTAAACTTATTTATAAACAATCTTAAGAGGGTGACTTTTAGAGGATCCAAGATGTAAACCAGCAATCTCTGATTTTAATCACAGTAGATGCACAGATTCCTTTTGAGTTGTAATGAAGAAGTTTGGAGATGGAGACTGCAAATGTTTGAAAAAATTTTGATGTTAATTTTTCACATTTCCAAGGTATCTAAGATGTGGCTAATAATAATAGCAGGCGTTGTCTGTTTCTCCCAGCATGTGGCATGAAAGTAGTGTGGTCACAGAGCTATGCATTATTTACATGGTGTCAATATGTCAGCAAGTGGTATGGCAGAGAGCCAGATTAAATCACTTCAGATTTTAAATGCAGGACACTGAATAATACCACTGTGTCACACTTGAGGACTCTGGAATCTGGCAAATCAGCAGTAGCTCACTGTGTCAAGCTCATTTGGATGGCTTCCTTTCCTGAATTATCACAGAATCAAAACCAGTGTTCAAGGAAACTGTATAAAGTTGGCATTTTTTCCCCTCAAAGCAGAAGATTTTGCCCAAGAAACAGACATTTTTGGATTGCTTTCTATAAAGATGTGTCATGAGGTCACTGTCCTCATGCAGGAATCTTTGCTCCTGAGAATGGGGCAACCACCCCATGGTGCATGTTTGCCACTAATCTTTGTTGTCTCTGTAAGCGGCAAATCTGGTATGATTACTTTCATTTGTTAGTTTTTTGCGGAATTTACTGCAACAGGTCCACCATCTCAAACAGGAAGTGTATTTTTTAAGAGGCAGTTACATTATTGAGAATAGGTGCTTTAGGGGGTTTGAGTTCTCCCAAGAAAATCTTGGGTGCTGTTCTCAACCTTTGTTTCTGCACCAGCTCTGATTTCTGTGTAACCCCTAGAGCTGGTTCACCTTGCCAGCTGGTAGGAAACCAATTCAGCAAAATAAAAACATGAAGAGTTTTCTGTTGGTTTAGTAATCTAATTGCATTTATTGAGGAGCCATGTGAAAATCAGAAAGTGGAAGGGAAGAAATGAGTCTGCATGTCAGGGAAGAAAGGATGCAAGGAAAGTGAGGGGAGCAGAACTGTTAGATGAATTTAACCATACTGTGAAAGCTCACCCTAGAATAGTTAATGGACAGGGAGGGAGCTTTTAAAATGTTAAAAGAAGCATCTAAAATACTAGGGTTCATTTTGCCTTGTCACCATAATATCCTTTTTGTGAAGCTAGAATTATGTATGCTCATGAAAACCTTTTGCTTTTTTTTGTTTTGAAGTATAATGCAACCATTGGAGTCTGTGCACAGTTCTTTCAAGTTAAATGCTTAGTTCAACATTCCACTTCCATTTCCTGGTAGAAAATATTTTATATGAAAGCAACTTTAACCTTTCAGAAGGGTTCATTTACTGTTATGTTTAGTATCAGCTTTCCAAAAAAGGCAGTCTGCATTTGGCGTATTATAGATTCTGGTTTTAATATTGGTTTAGGAAAAAAAAGTCATATGGCATAATTCAGAAATAAAATATTGCAACAGAATTCTCTCTATACATGAATGCACCCCATGAGCGAATGGTTCAAAGTCAGTTTGATCACTTAAAACCAGGACTTGGGCTCAAGCTATCCGTGAACCAGCTGGTAACAAATAACACATTCAACTCTCAGTCACAGGAAACTGTTAGGTTGCCTTTTTATAGACAACTACAGCTCCACAGCCCCTGAAGCACAAGGGAATATCATACAAACTTGGAAAGAATTGAACACCTATCATGTGCACATAAAGAAGGGTAATAAAGATGAAAAGCCAGAACTGAGCTTTAATTTCTGTTTTTCTCTTTTTGATTTATCATCTGCTTCTGCATTGCTGCAATTTTCTTTGGCCTAATGTTAGGGAGAAGATGCTTGAATTGCTTAGTTTGATCAAATCAAACTTGAGCTTCCCTCTCACAGTGTAACAGATGCTAAACATGAAACTTTAAAGTACATTCTTGCTTTCTTTATATCTTTATTGTGCATTCATTTCTGAAGTGCTGATTGCTGTAACACTCCCCTGCAGTGGGCAGTTCCTGGTCATGGGTTGCTGTAGTCATGGTGAGATGGGTATTGAGCTGATAGAGCTGTATCAAGGTGACTCTGAACTAGAACTAGGGCTGACTAGTTGGGTGTGGGGCCGTATAAACATAGCTGAGTCTCCTTTGGGACCTTGGCGGCTTCTCTGCACAGTGCTTCAGGACTATCTCAGTTGTCAGGTTTGCTCAGGAGTCACTGCACTGTGGACCATTGCTATGTACGGATGTATTCTGAGAGTTGTTCTCCACAGGACTTCTGCTGTCAGTAACAACTTCTTACAGAAGAAAAGGACCTTCAGACAGGCCTGGCCATGTGAGACGCAATAAATGCTAATCCTCTGTGCTGCTGAGTCTCAGCTTCTAATAAAGGACTCAGAACTTGTAAGGGTAAAGCTTCAAAGTAAGTGCAGATTTGCAGAGGGAGGGCAGATAAGGGGGTTGTAGCCCACCCATCAAGGCCACCTGGTCTTAATATATGGTAGCAGTCAGCCTTTGTGCCACATGCTCTTTCCATATCCTACCCCTCTTTCACTGGAGTGAGATTTCCAAGGATGCTGCTGGCAATGTAGATGTCAAAGTTGGGTGCACTAGAGAGTCTAAGACTGTCAGTCATACACAACAGTTTTTACCACCCCTGGAACTGCAGCAGCTAAATCTGACAGTGATGGTCAAGCTGAACCTTAGTAGAATAACATTTATGATATTTAATATCTGATGATGAATACTCGTCCAGTACTTTGAAGATGGAAAGATCTGCAAAAATGCAGACTATTATTTTATCTGGAAATGTGTTCTGTGGCATTGCAAAGAGTATTCACATTTCTTATTCCTTTTTTGTGCATGTGCAGTTCTCATAAACTTTCAGCTATGAATCCGTATGGGAATAATTTCATTGTGAGAAGGTGGCTTCCATTCTACCCTGGTAAAAAGCTGCATGGAAATCACAGAAAGCTACAGAAGAAAGTACCAGTCATTGTTTGAAAGCATTGTAGGCTATGAAGATGGAAACCAGAACATGGATTTGCCTCCAAATTTTATAAGCTTCTAGAAACATGACTGAATGAGAAACAAATGCAAGAAGTTTGCTTTAAAAAAATATTAAATCCTTGTTGCTTTTACCGTGATCGGACCTGGCAAAAAGGATGTTAATTACCTCAAATATCATTGTTTAAACAGGTAGTGCTATTCCCAGTATTTTTTGGTTGCCACCTAGATTAGTGTTACTTCTCAGTTGCTAACAATGAAGTTATCAGCCACTGGTACAAATTAAGAAGAGGAACAGTGAGCTTACCATTTCTTGAAGTCTGCAAACTGAGAGGGGATGATATGTCTTAGCAGACAATGGATACATAGCTGGATGAAAGGATATTATTGTACTACAGAGAAGTACATGAAATATCCTATGTGGTCCTTTCTAGCTCTAGGAGCTATAGTCTATAATTTCACAAATACCTTACAACGAACTCTTAGAAGCAGTGATAACCAGAGCACTAATCTGAATCCATCTCTCGATTTGGGGTCGATTATGCTGAAGTATTAAAAAAATTACAGACAGTAATGTTTCTACATGTTTCTGTCACAACAACTCATATTACTAGCATAATTTCACAAAATTGGAAATTTGGTTTTAGGGACTAAAGAGATCCTTCCTCTTCCCCAAAGAGCAGAACGTGCTTCAGTTCATGAAAGAGTATATAAACAAGTAAGCACACAGACTGCTGCTTCCCTACCTGATCTACTGCAGTCAATCAAATCAATAAGCTAGATTCACTCAGTGAAATAAAAGACATTCTATGAAGGAAATCTGAGGATATTTCCCATTATTGTAGATGATTTCTAAGGGAAACTTTCAGTTTCCTCTCATTGTAGGATAATCTAGCACATTGTTGAAAAAGAAATTTTTTCCCCTATAGCAGTCCTCCAGTTGAAAACAGCCTTTTTACCCCTTCCAGATTTCAAGAGTTTTGGGGTATTGGGCACTGCAGAAACTTAAATGCAGTGGGACAGTTGAAAGTTTGGTAAAGATGTGCCTGACTGAACAGCTGGACATGAGAAGAAATAGTTCTTCAGTGCCTAGTGGGTTTGGCAGCAGAGCTAGGACTGCATAGTTGGGATGTCTTAGATAATCCTAGAAGAACTGAAAAAACATCATGATATAGCTTTTCAACTATTTCAGGGAAAGTTGATGGTTTTGTGTCCAAAATGCATATGCATCATTCCAGAGGGAGTTTTTTAGGTTTTAGATTGTAGTCAGTGGCTAGTTACCTTTGTGTCTGTGTGTAAACTCCCCTAGTGGCCATCTTCTTCTATATATCTATGTAATGCCTAAGTAAATATCTCAGCTGTCCCTCAGGTGGAGGGCTGTCATCAAGGCTTGCTTTAGCCAAATGCAATGTGTCAGTCAGATACAGTGATGAGAGCACAATATGACAGAGCCCAGAGGAAATTTGATAGTTTGTCATATAGAAGCACTCAGATTGCTTTATCAAGCAGTCTTTTCTGGTCTTAAGTTTCATAAATTTATAACCTGCACTGATTCAAATAAGTGCAAATTTCTCTTGTTACTGTGTTTTGTGATTTTCTGAAAAGATGCTTGGAGAAGACGGATGCTGAAAAAAAGGAGTGGCCTCTAATTGATCTTAAGTTTTTAAAATATATTATCCTTTAAAAAAACCCCACAACCTAGTTTCCCATAATAGTTCCAGCATCAACAGTTGGTAACCTATTTTCCGTGCAATGGTCATAGTAAAATATAAGTGTGTAGATTTAATGCTTTGATTTCATTAATCTAAAAGGACAATTTGGGTTTGTTTTGGTTGAAGGAATTTCTCCATTTTAGTCCCCCAAAGGAATAGCGGTGTAGCTTTCTTCTAAAAAGTATAACAATACAAATAAAATAAAAAAGTCTCTAAACATTTAAAAGGTTGGAGAACTAGACTATGTTTCCATTCATCAGGGGGGTTCTCAAAATAATTTTTGAACTGCACTGCAAGGAAACTGGGAAGACCTTGAACTGCTAACATTCTCTTTGCTGTGTGGATATACAGAACACAGTTTTCTTGTCCCACGAGGATTCTGTTGATTTTGAAATTTTAGGCCTGGCATGGGACTCACTGAATATATGAGTGACTTAAGAAACAAACAAACGTATTTCATTTTAATGGTGACCCCTTTTTTTCTTTTTTTTAACCTTTTAATATAAACTAAATTAAGTTTCAACAGGAGAAGATGCTTTTAACCACAAAACCAAGACTTTTTGTTTTTAAAATGTTGAAATGGCATATTTCTAGAATTTCAAAACCTGGGGTTTTTCAATTTTTTTTTTTTTTTTGAGGACAGGAAGTTCTTCTGGGAATAATTTCAGTTTTGATGAATTGTCAGTTGTGACCGTGTCTCTTCTTATGAAAACCCTGTGTTCGCTCCCAACTCTAAACCCAGGCTCCCAATACTTTCCAGAAGTCTAAGGTATGACTGCCTTATTTACTTTACTGATGGATGTGAATGAGTCAGATTTTGGGCAACTATCTTTATTCACTGATGCAATAAGACAACATCGAGAGTGGTCTGATGATCTTAATTGGGATTCTTCTTTGTCTACAACTAGAGATTGGAATAGTTCTGTGGTTTGTCTCCCTGTGTTCAACATATATGGTGTTTCATGTCAATTTTTTGGTTCACAATTTGCCAACAAGTAGATACAAGTTACATGTGTGCTAGAAATTAATTTCTTTAACAGGCTGCCCAGGGAATGGTCACAGCACCAGGCCTGACAGAATTCAGAAAGCATTTGGACAATACTCTCAGGCACATGCTGAGACTCTTGGGGGTGGTCTTGTGCAGGGCTAAGAGTTGGATTTGATGATCCTTGTGGGTCCCTTCTAACCAGTTTATTCTGTGACTCTGTGACTCCTCAAGGAAGATGTGCTGTCCTGTGTTCTCAGGGATGAACCACACTTCCGATGAAAGTAGGTACTGGAAACTGCCCATTTAAGTACAGGTATATAGCTTTTCAGACTTGAAAATAACTCTGTTGTTTCAGTCTTAGATGAGAGGGAACTAAGAATTACTAATGCAAATATGAGATTTACCTAATAAGCTATATCAAAGGTTTTCCATCAAAAATGGTGAAGGCATTGCATAGGAATTCCTGTGGGGTTTCTGGTGCATTACTCAGCCACAGTAAGTTCCAGCACAATCCATTCTGAAGCTCCAATGGTGTCAAGGATACACTCGTAGATGTATTTGCATTCTCAGGTTTCTTTTTACTTTCTCTTTTCATTTCTTTTCTTTCAAGCATAGTTTTGAAATTATAACAAGTAGGCCGGGGTCCTTTTGGAGTCTGATTAACATTGCCTCTGGTATCAAGATGTTTTCATTGCTAGACAGCTGAAAGGAAATACATTGTCTCCACTGAAGTGTGTCTGTATATCCTGAGGAGGATATATTTATTATGAGGAACACTCTTCTGAGCTGGAGAAATTAACAGTGGTCTCTGCAAACCATCAGCACTTCTCTGTAGTCCCAGAGAGGAATGATGCCTCATGATACATCTTTTTCCAAAAGTTTTGAAAGATCTATTCCATGATCCTTCCAGCCTTGAAAAGCAGAGGTCTTTTCTATTTTCTGTGCCAAGACCTCCTTCCACCCATATTGCAAACTGGCAATGCACAAAGAGCAGCTAGTGGAATATCCCATTAGCCTAATACATTACCAAGATTAAATGCCCTGCTCCTACACTAGCCTTCATTGTCACAGAGCATTCTGCATTTCATCCCTTGCTGTCTGTGCTAATCAGTAGCACTCTTTTGCTAACCAGTTCATTTTGCATTGTTTCAAATCCCAAATTTGAAGCATAACACCAGTGTTATTTTTGGGCTGACTGAGCACCAGGGCATTGTAGAAGGTCAGTGGAGAGATTTTGGCAATGGAGTAGGGACCAACAGGGGCGTGTGGTGCTTGCTGCCCTTTGCACTTGGAGTTTTCACAGGAGACAGGACTGTGCTCCTCTTTGTCAGGCACGAGCAGCTTGCATTTGAAGGCACAGGAAATTTTGTGTTCCGGCTTCTCTTGTGCACAATGAAAGTGACTAACTGCACTTTCCTTTTGAAACTGAAAAGGACACACATCAGCTGGTGGTTCTGCTGCTAAAATTTGGTTCAATGGCAATTCTTGTTTCTGACTCCTGGTGATCATTTGATTTTGCTGATTGTGAGTACCTGCAGACTCAGGAAAATTTCAGCAGCTATTTTCTGACACTGATTTTGCTATCTCTCTTCATGACTGTGGAATTAATACTTCTCTATAAAAAGAAGAATGCTTCTTGTGCACAGTTGTATGGCAATTTATAAAAGGCAATTATTTGAGGCTAATGGTAATGACATTTAACCGCATTATCTACTTGTCCTAATTATAGCTGAGTCCTGGTGTGTTCTGAATCTACATCTACATAAAATAAGTGATAGGTGTCATAGAAACCTTGTTGAAAATAATATTATCTCTGAACATCAAATAACCTGTCATAAGCCTAGTCTTTAGTACTAAACTTTTATTCTGATCATATATAGGTCTCACTGTTCAAAATCTCAACTTTGAATCCTCCCTGTTGGTTCAGAATTAGGTTTGGTTGTTGCAACCTCATCCTGTCATTGCCTTCCTCAAGTAGTATATTAAATATTGTATAAATACTTCTGCATAATTGTTGTCAATAGATAACATGCATCCCACAAATTGGAATAGGATCCTATAATCATAAAACGGCTTGGGTTGGAAGGGACCTTAAAGATCATTTAGTTGTATTGTAGAATGCAACTAAGTGACTTCTTAAATCTGGAAAGCATATGACATTTTGCAATGTTGGTTTAAGTACTAGCCAGAAGAAGGGGCAGTGCTGATAAATAATTTGAATAATTAGGCTTAATTCTTTATTAGGAGAAGCACTTGATTCCAAATAACTTTATATTGGCTACATTCACTAAGTAATTATGTTCTTGACTGTTTCAGATATTTGAATAATCTTATATATATAGTACAATCTGAACACAAGCCCTTTCTGTTATTAGGAAATCATGCATTTGACACTTGAAGAAAGACCTTGTCTTTGTGCTGGGACACTTTTTCCCCCCCACCTTTGGCAGCATACCTTCTAGATTTCCACACTCAGCTTTGTGGTTATCCAAACAAAGATTTTGAGTATTGATTGGTATACAATCCAATTAAAAGTTGTTCTGCCTCCAGGAAAAAAACCCCATATTTAAGAGTGGGACACCTGAGAAAAGACCATTTTTTTTCTTGTCCTGTTGCTGCCAGAGAAGCAGGTCCTCTGCTTCTCTCTCTGATAAGACTGGGCCCTTGCCTTCCCCGGCAACCCCCCCCTGAGGGAGGAAGAGGAGTTTGGAGCGGCAGTGGAGCTGAGTGTGGGGGATTATCCCGCTCTTAAATATTATTTTTTTTTCTGGAGGTGGAACAACTTTTAATTGGATTGTATACCTATCAGTACTTAAAACTAACTGGTCACTAGTTCTGTTTCTCAGGAAGCAAACTGTACTACTTCCTGCAGCATAGGTCACTTCCAAGACTGACCTTTCCTAGGTAAACCCAGGACTCGTACTATCATAGACTGGTCCTAACCTGACTCCATGATACCTCAGATCCTGCCTTCAGTTTAAATTCTTGCAGGGCAGCTTAGGAGTTTGAGTGAAGAAACCTGTTGTTTGTAATGCAGCTATGAAGGACAGCATTTCATACTGGCTAACAAGAAGAGAAGATTTATTATGTACTTAGGAGGTGTTACTTCTATGCATATTTTGCAAAACTGAAGGGAAATAAGTAGACTTCTGTCCCCTTCCCCCTGAAGAAAAGAAATTTGACAGCTGTGAATGGAACAGACTGAAGCCATTTTGGAAATGGATGTTTAAATTGTACAGCATTGATGGGACTGTTTAATAAGTATTCTCTCTTTTTCTTTCATTGCATGAGGTTTTGCTTTTCTTGGATCACTCAGATTCTTGTAAAAATGTAATAAGCTACTATTCTGAATATGCCGAATAAGAAACAGATGGATCTCTTTAAAGAATAGTCTATCAGTAATATTAATGGGATCTCATGTTGAGGAACCAGGCACCTCCCTTTCCTTAAGCCAGCCTTCTTGGCCTGAACAAAGAGGCTCTTCTAACAATGACTTGCACATGGAGAAAGAGGAGGTTTTGGTAGCTACAATATAAAACGACATTTTTTTCTCCTCAGAATGTATTTTTAATGTGCTATATACCCTTGGCTATTATGCACGAGGTTTCCTGTGGTGGACTGATTTGAATGCAAGGCTTGACCTTGTTGTCAATGCCTCTCTCACACCACAATTCAACTGGCGTAGTGGAGATCCTCTGACATAAGTGTCGTCCTCCCCAGTTAATACCGTGTAGGGCTATATTCATGTAACTAAGCAAGAACCTTCTGAATAAAGAAAACTCCAGTTGGTGTAGCAAACAACAGAATGTACATAACACACCTTAGACATCAACTTATGTATGTAAGATTAGAATTCCAGGTTTTGCATTATCTTTTTGCTTTAGCGGAAGTGGCCCTGTACTCTCCTGTTCTCTTGTCTCATGTCACCTTTCTCAAGAAAGGGAGCTTAGTGGTATCAGTGGCTGAGTACTGCTTCATCTTCATGAACAACAGCTTCTTATAACCCATAACAGATATATTTCCATGCTATGAACTCTCAAAACCTGACTTACCTGCTGTGCTGAAAGCCAGAATAGCAGCTTCAGATATAAATATGCCTATTAGACCCTGATGATGCACTTGGTGTGTCAACCCCTGGGTTGTCTGTGAGACAGCCAAGTGGATAAAGGCAAGTGTGGGACAGATTCGGTGATTCCTGTAGCCGCCCCAACTGTTAAATGGGTGTCATGGGCAAAGCACGTGAGTTACACAAAAGATGTACTTCAGAAAAATCAAATAATAAAGCCAAGATGTTTCTTTACTGCTGTTATTTTCTTTTATTTGGGCTATTTCCAAAGTTGGGCGGATGGGCTGTACAGCACTTGTTTGTTGATGAAATGATAACCTAGATAAAGCACATACATACTGTTATTTTAATAAAAGAAACAAGACTCACATTTAAAAGGGAAATATAATACAGTAAACATCCTTTTGTACTGGCCTAGTTATTTTTCTAAACTTGTGCCAGGCTGAGGTATTTGCCTTCCGAAGTAGAATTTTTGCTAGAGTCTGCAAGTCCTGTAATACCTTTTCCAGTAGCTGTTGAGTGAGCCAAAGGTCTGTGGTCAAGTGGGCATCTCACTTACAGCTCTTTATTGAACGTCTAATGCATTAGACTTCAAGTCCCACAGACCTTTCTCTTCCTAAGCAAAGCAGTTGAGCATTTAATTTTCTACTTCATCACAGTTCCAAGGAAAACACCAGAAAATTAATCCAGTCTTCAGCTGGTGATATCCATGAGTCTTGGATGTGCATGATATTTTTTGATTTAAACTATTCAAAATTTAGATGAGATTTTTGTTTTATTTGATTTTAAAACAACCTGAAAACACAGGAAAATGTTTTCAAAATTTAAGCTAATTTTCCTTTGAACACTAACTTTTTTTCATCAGTTATTGGAGTCTTTTTAGGGTGTCCTATTCAGATGTAAACCCACCTTTGTGTGCATCTCATCTTTAATATATTTTAGAATCATTTTTAAGTAAATTCATCCAGTCTTGTTCTGTAGACGTATTACCACTTCTCTCAAACTGTAGTAAGATTATTTGTTGTAAAGAAGGTAGAGATCTGAATAGAGGTAGATGTGAGTGCCACCACCCATGAGAACGGTTATGCTGGATTATTGGTCTGGGATGCTCCAACCCAGTGAGAGTTCCCATCAATGATTTGTTTTGTAGAATTTCCAACACAGGAGTCTAGACTGAAACAGAGAGAGATTAGATTAAGGAGTGAAAGGAGAGATTAGATTAAGGAGTGAGAACTGGTGTGAAAATAAATAATATTTTCTTCCTAAAGAGGTCTGTGTTCAGGATCAGTCTGATGTGAGGCAACAGGAACTTGATGCCACCATCTGTACTTAGACCTGCTACAACAGCAACCATTACAACCTACTCCAGGCCTTGCACAATTTTGTCTCCAGCATTCTTGTAATTCTTACAGGTGTCCTTTAAGATGTGCTCTCTGTAGGAGAAATAATGTTTCCTTCCTTTATACCTAGAGCAAAAAAAGGAAACCCAGCAACTGCTTTGGTGCTCAGCTGTGATAATGGTGGGGTGAAGGAAGCTTTGCTGTCAGTATGGTGGAGAGCAGAAGCATTTGTCATATCTTGAAGGGAAGAAAAAGGCACACAGAGAATATTGCCTGAGTGTTTGGTATTCTTTTTCCATAACACCAAGTGTACTGGTAGCACAAGCTAGATTGCATTTAGAAATCTTTCTTTCTAGAAAGATTTAAAATGGTTTGTCTTTAGAGAAGAAAAAGATTGCTCAGAAAACTGAGCTCCTGCGTGGTGGGCTATTTGAGGTTTCAGAGTATATTTAGTTTATTTTTGACTTGAATTAGAACTGAGTCAAAAGTGTTTGCAGAAAAAAATTGGAAATGTTTCTCTTTGATACTATCAGATCAAATATAAGAAAACAAAAATCTTCTCCTTACAGAGAAGAAATGCTGAATATTTGATGATGACAATATTAATGACCTTTGAAAATGCATTATAAATCCAGGGCACTGTCAACATTGGTATTAGTGGCAGATAAGTTTGTTTAAATAGCATTTAAGACAGCTTATTCATTAAACACAATCTTTTGGATGTTTAGAAATGTCTTATTATATTATTATGCTTACAGTTTATACTTATTATACTTAGAGCTGACCTGTTGCTCATTTAGCTGGAATTGAACAGTTGTTCTTGTAGTCCATTATATTTGCTTTGATGAAAGAAAGGCTGGCAAAAAGTGACATTGCCAATAACTTACTTTCCAGTGAGGAGGTACCAATAATGTTCAGGTAAATATCCAAAGCATTAGGCCTTCTTCCTCAGAATGATATTAGGATGACATGTTGCACTTTGAATTGAAGCCAAAAGAATCCTCATTTAGTGTCTCTGAACAATGCTGGTACATATTTTGCAAAGAACAATGCTGGCCATGCTTGTTCATGGGATAGTCATTAGTAGTTTGATTAGCATTGTTCTGAAATACGATTTTCCAGCCAAAACCTAACAGTCTTCCCCTCAATCCCCCTCTGTGAAAACTGCTCTAAACCTCTGTAGGGCACAATGAAGTTTTACAACCATTTAGTGAGCACACTTTTGTTTCTGTACAATAAGGGGAAATCTGCAAAGAGGCGAGCAACGCCATCCCCTACTAAGTTCAAGAAGAAGCACCAGAGTTTAAATAGTCTTTAATATCTCTTTCTAAGTACTTGTAATTCAGAATTACCCATATAACCTTATCAAAATGCTCTTGTTCAGCAACGAGGGAGTGTGTATATTTTAAACAAAAGACACTGTGCCACACTGGTTTGCAAAAGCCCAGGTGATTCCATAGGTCTAGCTCCCAAGGCAAAGAGGCCTGGTACTGCAGCAAGAGCTTGGTACCAAGATGTGTCTGAGTCTGTGCTTCAGCAGTGCCTGGTGGAAGAAGTGTTCTTTTGCTTTGTGAGTTTGGGGTTAATTCGTGTGAGTGATTGCCTCTGCAGCCCAATTTTTTGTGTCCAAGGTCAGCAAAAGAGGTAAACCATAAAATGAACAGGTTAGTCTTCTGTAGATTGTGCAGCACATTAGAATTGAGACTTTCCTGCTTTTGGTCTGTTGCAGTGGTCCTAACCATCACCAACAGGAGCAGACCTGAGAATTATAGGACAGTTCTTACCTTTTCTGTAACACTTATGTGTTTCTCCAGAAAATTAATCTTCCTGCAATGGTGGATAACAACATAGGTATGGATCTATTATACTCTGAATTTTTAATCATGTCAGGTAAAGAAGAATAGGAAAGGTATAGATAAAATTTAGCTTTGCTTCTGTGTTTCAAGGCTGGAACAATTACTGAGAATACTGAAAGATGTAAATGTCACGTGTCATGGTGGAGTGTGCATTTTGCTGGTAATTGCTACAGTTTTACATCACCAGGATTTTTGTCATGTGTTGCCACCAATCTGGTATTGGCTGAAGACTGAGAATGGTAGACGTCGAAGATCACCTCTGTGATCTCACTAAGCTTCTTCTGTCTTCTCTGGCACAGCTTTGTGACCCTTCCTCTCAGCAGCCCTGGCATCACTTCTTGCCTTTAAACCTGTAGTCCAGCTAAAGGCTGCGCCGCAGTGGATGCCTTATAATGACAAGTTTTGGCAGATATGAAGAATACTGTTGTCCTAGCACATCTCAGATTCAAGTCCTGATCCTTTTCTAACATGCAGTCCTCACAACTGTCTTTCAGGCTTAGGAAGACTTACAGGTGAGAAAAATATTTTTCTCTTAATTAGGAAAGCTTCAGCATAGGGATCAGGATTTAGATTGTTATCCCAGACTCACAGCAATGCCAGACCACTTAGACTGAGGGTTGCAAGGAGATGCTAGGATTCTGGAATAGACTGAATAATGGTGTTGGACATGACTGTCTTAGAATCAATTTCAAAGGTAATCAAAAGGCAGCAGAAAGTGTAGTTATAATTAGCTAAAGTTGTCAGTGACTAAAGGATGGAAAATGAAGAAGTGAAAGACAGAGGCAGTGGGCACTTATTTCTATATTTGATTATATCCAGGCAGCACTGATAGAATGCTGTACGTGACCTCTTGTGCAAGGCTGAAAAGCTCTCTCTCCTTCATGAAATTAAAGAGGCTTGTTTCTGCTGAAATCCTGCAGACAGAAAATGATGGCTGCCTTTTCTGTTGCTAAGAAAAGCTTGCAAATGCTGATAACTGATCTTGCAGTTTTCACTTCAGTGCCAATATCTTACTCATGTGTCCTGTGTTGGCAGACACAAGACAATTATTTGAGCTGGAAAGCTAGAGCAGCACGCATGAGGTGTCTGTTTTTCTGGTTAGAACCTGAGTTTGGCTTGCTGCAATGTTAAATTATGAGCATTAACAATGTTTTAAATCTGTTAAACTGAAAACTTAACCAGCTAAGATCCGTGAGTGAAAAACCATGCACTGCTGAGGTTTCTCTGTGGTGATGCATGGAACAGGTAGGACAGGGAGTTTGCAAAATGTTGTTAGACTGGTTGCAGGGTCGGGGGGAAGAAGTTACAACTATTTGTGGAGCACTCCATAAATGAGTGGCTTCCATGACTAAAAGACAACATTAAATAAGTGACATGCACGGTCACGATCCTGTAAATGGTAAATGTCACCTTTCTTGTTTCTGCCTGGACAGATTACTCTGACACTTTTAGATATAATGAATGCTCAACTGCCTTTGTATTTGAGTTGCACTTGATCTCTCTATCTATAACAGGTCCTAGATATCTGGACCAGTGGTCCTCCATGCCAGCCTGATTCCTTCAAATGCCCATAAATTGAGAGATTTATATGACCATGCTCCTGGATTACACATGACCAAGTTCCAAATCCTTTAAGTTGTGACATTGTTCTGGCTTGCTGTCCTGCATGTGATCTTCAGTGCCTGTGGTTCAATCCGACAATGGCTCAGGATCCTGATGGTCCCCATGGCATTTACTGTATGTAAATGGCTTGTATAACCATGCTTTTCTCTTTCAAATCCATGACCCATAGGATAAGGAGGTTCTTCAGGGATCACTCTCACACTGAGACAGATCAGACTTAGTGCACTACAGATGTGACCTTATAGTGGCCCACAGAGTTGAAGGAATAAATATGGCCATAAATAGGTTAAAACTAGAAGAGAACTGTAGAAGTAGTTGGCATTTGTCTTGCAGGAGAATTGTACTCTGAAGGTAGGTGAGGGTGATAGCAGCAGTATCCAGTGAAAAACAGCATTTCTTTCTCCACATGCAGGAGCAGGAAAGGGGCCTTAAGCTTACTTACAAAGGACATGGGACACTCAGAAACATAATTTCCAAATCTTTCATGACTGGAGAAGGGGAAGGAAGACCTCCAGCTCGGTGCAAATGTAATTCAGGGCATACTGAACTACACAGATGATCACAAGTTTTTCCAGAAGAAATGGGTGTTCTGACTTCATCTGTGATTTAGACTGAGTTAAGCCTGAGCTGCCAGAGCCAATCTTTGGTCTGTTATGGATCAGTGACCACTTTTAGGTCATTTTACTCAGGTTTCTATCACTTTATGAATCACACAGCATGATGTTATCTATGTATGAACATTTCCCTCACATAAATCTTTTCAGCAGCCCATAAGCTTGTCAGTCTGGGCAAAGGTAACTGTTGTGATGTCAGAAAGGCACAGCTTTATTAGTCTCTGTTAAAATTGGAAGGGATTTTTTTTTTTCAGTCAATTAGTACTGAGGAAAAAAGCAAAACCCGTGTCTTCCTCAAACATAGCACACCATGTACTTCTTATTAAGGACAATGTGTGTGCTGAGTGTCACATTTCAAACTTCAGCTGTTTTTGCTGTTGCCCTATTCAAAAACAAGTATGGTTAGAGTTTCATTACAATGGGAAAAGTGTGTGTGTATATTTGTTTCCCACTGTTCCATAGCACAAAAGCTATTGGGAATTTGCTCCCATTTTAGCAAGATGCACTGGTTTTGTGTTTTGTTTTTACCTTAAAACATAGAAAAAATCAGCTTCAAAAGTGGATATATGTGTGAAACCAAGAGGCTAAGGAAGCAGTTATTTTCCAGCTTTAACTAGTGGTGATGCTACTACTGTGATGGTTGGCTGAATTCTTCAGCTAAGGATCTCAAAGTATATAAAATTAAAGTTATACTTAATCTATGTATTTGTGGCTCAACTGAGATCAGACTGTTATGTGATGTAGTGTTACTTCTGTAAGTAGCTTAGTGGCTTCTGTGTTTCACTGCAGGGATCTTTCTGTGGCTGGATATGAGGCTTTTAGGGCTCTCAAATTATTCCAACCACATCATGTAGGGTGAAAGGGTTCATGTACATGTCTAATTTGACTAGATAGATGAAGTGAAGGAACCAGTCTTTATTGTTGAGATAGGGAAATGAGGTGAAGGAGACATGTGCCAAAGTTCAATCAGATAGATGTGGGCTAAGAACTGAGGCCATGTCTTACAATTCCCTTAATGATAAGAGAAAGTATTCCTGTTTGGTTATGGCAAACTAACACAGGTAATGTGCCGCACTGAAGTGGTGTCTGTTAAGGTCTTTCGGAATTCCCCTCTCTCCTCCCCTGCTTATTCACAGTAAAATGTATTTTCATTAACAATGATTCTGCAGTGCTTTTGTACTATATGTACAGGAAGCTGAATGAGTGTCTGGGGACCTTTTAACTGGATCTATAAAAAGTCTGTGTCAATAAAATCCTGTCAGATCTATCCTTCAATACTGTGATTACAGAAGAGGAAAAAGAAAGGTATTGCTCAATGCGACTGCAATATTCCAGCGTGTAATCTTCTCCCATGTGGTTATGTTTCCTCAGATAAGAAAAATTGCCGCTCTGGTGTCAGTGGGGATGGGGTCACTGAAAGGGAACAGGAGTGTTTTCATTTTTTTCACAATGGACAGTTGTTTTTTGTGTTTTCCTGGCTGGATAAGCTATGTCCATGGTTACTGAACAAAGTTTATTTCTGTAGGAAATAGGTAACCATGTTTGTGCAGTGGGGGTATCAGAACACAGAGGATTTAAAAGAAAGGGTCCAGAGGTCATCAGCAGAGGGGATAGGATGAGGAAATGCAGTGAGGTATATTGTGTGGATTCTGGCATATACTTCATGGGATGCTTCCTTTCAAGCGCTAGTGAGCAAGAGGGGTGAATAGCTCTTTGATAATACAGCAGCAGGGTGAATTAATTTCAGGACCAGCTCTTCACCCTGTATAAAATAGTACAACTGATTTATGCCCACAGAGGATTTGGCCTGAAGCTTTAATTGCTTTCTTGGCTAAGTTCTATTTTCCTTATGAGTGCTCATACTATCAAAGGAGTGTTAAGTGTTGTATTTCACCAAAACCTCTCACTCCTGCCACCCTATTTGTTCATTAGGTTCTCTTCAAGAATTGCTGCAGAATATCTTTATTTCTTAGATCCAATAAAAAGTGTGTCCAGAACTACAAAAGGCTTTGTGAATGCCAACAGCATTCCTAAGTTGTCCTTCCTTGTTAGGTGACCAGTGGAATGCTGACAGGTTATAAATGCAGAGTTAATCTTACTAGATAATTTATGCCATTGCCACACTGTTTGTATCCTGGGTTTCCACATGCATCTTCAGATTTCCATATTGCTTCAGGTACAATTGTGCTTTGACCTCATATAACATTATTGCTTAGAGCACCAATCAAACTGAATGCAGCTCATGGGTGCAAAGCTGAGGGCTGGGGAGAGTGCTCTGTGCTCTGGTGCTTGGAGTAGACCTAAACCCCTGTCCAAACACCACGATGGAATCTCAGGCAGTTGGTTTCTGCTGAGTGCTATGCACTTATCCTGCTCAAGTGTAGGATCTAAGGCCCTTCCAAATTAACATCTACTTGAACCAGATTCACTCTTCCATACTATGTAGCTCTTGCAAGGAGCAAGTGATATATTTTCCCCAAAGGGTTGACACTTTAAAACAAGAACAGTAAACAAATAGTGAGCATCAAAAGGGGTATTTTTAAGTTGTTTTTTGCAGGTAAGAGAGACTGAATGGTTTGGATAGGATCATGATAAAAAATTTGAAATATGTTGTTAAACTGAAATTTCAGACTGGTGTCTTAAAGGCAAGATGTGAACTATTTTTGTTTCAATGTTGCTTTCTGCTTCTCATATGCATAACTGTATTCATGTTTTGGTTACACTTCAATCATAAATATTCACGGTAGGAAAAGTGGCTGTGGCAATATCAGATGTGACTATATCCCAGGCTGCTTGTTATCGCCTTTCTGAGCCAGGTGATAGAATGGGATGCAAAAAAGTTCCTCATCTGCTTCCATGCAGAAGCCATCTGTGTCTGTTTTAGCAGGAAGATGATTATCTAAGGGTGGCTGCCTGGTGTTATGGTGAAGTAAGCCAAAAAGCACACAGAGACCATTTCCATTATAATATATTCTAGGATATTGTACAATGGGCTAGCAAAAGAATGTACTCATTAGAAAACTCATCATTATATTCTTCATATCCTCCCAAAAATCTTTGGGTTTTTAGACATTTGAAGCCTCTCTAGAGGTGGGTAGAAAGGTATGAAATTACACATCAGACGACACTCACAATAAAAGATAATTTTTGAATGGGTAATGTACCTACTTGGTCTGTAGTAGACTTTGTGTGTTATCTTTTCCCTCATCAGGTGCATATTCTTGGCATTGGGAAGCTGTAATACAGTCAACAGTTTGTGTTGTACAATCAACTCACTACTCTTGTAGTCATAATAATGCCTCAGAGTTGTAGCATATTTTATTACAGCACAAAAAATTCATTGGTTCTCGTGGCATGCCTGAGGTGCTGCTGGAGGCTGCAATGAAAGAAATTGAAATTAGGAATTGGAGTAAATTTTTGGTTCATGCAGTTCATCTGATGGAAGCAGGCAGATAGGAATTTCCACGTCACTTGTCAGCATTTTCTTTGATTGATGCTCCTAGGGGTGATGTCAGCTGAAGTTTGCCCGAATGCAGGAGGATTTATGATGATTTGTGTTACATATCATGGACTTGCTGCAGATAAATAATGAGTATTCAGCCTGGGGTGGAGGCAGCTTCAAGGGCAGACCAACAGCAGCCCTGCAGTGCCTGAAGAAGTGCTGCCACTATGGACAGCAGGACATGGTGGGAAGGTGAGACACAGCAGATATTCACTGAAACAAGAGGGAAGAAAACTGTACACAGGAAGAAACCTGTTGTCCATGAGGGCAGTCAGGCAGTGAAGACAGTGCCCAGGGGGGCTGCGTGGTCTCTGTCCTTGGAGGTTTTTAAAACCCATTTGGTCCCAGCCCTGGGTATTCTGGCCTCACCACATGGCTGAGCCTACCTTGAGCAGAATGTTGATCTAGAGACATCCTGAGCTTCCTTCCAACCTGAAGTATTGTCTGGTCCCCTGGCACCTTACACTAGAGAACTTTGTCATGTAATATCTTGAGGAAGTGAATATGTTTTGTTTTAGTAGAATCATGCATCTCATAGAAACTCTTACAGCACTGATTAAAGAATTCTAACCTGTTATAACTATTTTGTTAATTATGCTTATGATTTAAAAAACAGATGACATCTTGGCTCAAAGTTCTCCATTCCAAAACTCATAGTAAAACTAAAAACCTTCTACCCCTTTTCTGCTTTTTTTTCTCTTCCTCCTTTCTCTCCAGAAAACATCCTCAAATAGATTAAAAAAATCCCCTGATTGCTAAGTGGAATATCAGTATAGAGGACAATATCAATGGATGCAATCTTTGTTCCATTTCAGTATTATTAATTTGTGTCCTTAAATTAAACGTAATGTCTTTTGCTCTTATTCAAAGAAGGTTCTGCTAAGTCTTTGGGGCACGTTTTATAGAGTATGGGTTAATTATGGGCCACATGGGGCACATTATTTTCCAGACATAGATTGGTCTGGCATCTGGAAGTTCCCATCATCTCATTGTAAGGATTAATACTAAAAACTAACCAATTTGTTGTATAAGCAATTTTTAAAATTTATTCTTAGAAATGCTATATTGCAGGAGTAAAGTTGCCAAAACTACAAGCAGATTAAAACTAGCATGATATTGTTTCAGGATATCTATTAGGAATTCTGCGAGTCAAATCCATGGTAGAGTTTCAAGTATGCCTTTTGTTTTGATCTTGAAATTATCTAATGCACATGCCTCAGTTTTTATTCACCACATACAGGATTGGGTATTTATTCAAGTCATGAGATAGAGGATAAGATTTTGAGATCTTTGTTTTTGGCACTTAAGTGGAAGAAGAACATGATAGGAATCACATTCATATGGTGCTTGAAAGAAGAACAGTGTTATATCATGCTGTCACCTCTGCCAGCTTTATTTACCTAACCCCTTAGCTAATGCCAGTGATACTTCAATAGGGCTATTCTTTTGGTAAAGGAGGATTTAGGCAAGTAATGGCAGCAGAAGTAACTTAAATTTAGCTTGTTTGTCCCTACACAATGAAATAAATTCCTCCTTAACAAAGATACATCTTCTACCTCCTTTTCTCTTTCTCAATGGTATTTTTCTTCAGCTGTAGTAAGGTACTTAGCAGAGAAACAAAACCACCAGTAAGGAATGAATTAATCTCATATATTTTCACTGCCTAAAAGTTGCACCTATCTGAAGGAGTTGCTTTGTCTCCTAAAATTAAGGCAAAGAATAGGTCTATCAAAAATGTTCACTCCTTCATAGGAATATCTAGTTGACTAGTTTTGTTCATCTTTTGGTTAGTCAAGACTAAATGAGGGGAGCCCCACTCTAAGCATGACAGAATTTAAAAAAAAAAAAAGTAAAGTGGTCATGTTTTTTATGTATTGACCTGTCTAGGTGAATCTGAAGTAAATTAAGATAGTATTTTAGTATTTAAAAATGGCTTGTGAGTCATTACAGTGTATTATGCAGTCGAAGAAACATACATTCTCCCAGCTGTTGAAAAAAAAAAAGCTTTTTATTCTCTGAAGTAGCAATTATTTGTTGCAATGTGTGTATTATGTAGCAGGTTCTTTCCTGCTCAACAGCTTTCTGAGCAGTCATTTGCTTTACTGGGCCAAAAAGTGGGATGCAAGCCAACAACATGAATAACATAAAATAACGATAGTGCATACAAAACTATCAGTAGCACACCTTCAGATCAAATATTTACTGTATGTAATGCTTTTGGTTCTGCAGTGCACAAAGAACCTTTTGTCCAGACAGCCAATAGAAATCGTGGAGAATCACTTTATATTTTTTGCAGAAGGCACTGAGATTAGCCAGAGCAGACAAATACCTAAGTGTCAGTCCTGATTATGCAAACATTATTCAGAAACAAAGATTTTGCTGTTATAGCTGTACTTTTTTTTTTTTAACAAACACACTGTTTCTCAGAAATGAGGGAAGATCCCAAACTCATTTACAGTTCTAAACATACTTCTACACCAATTGCCTCAATCTCTTGACCATATATTTAAAGCGAACCTGTTAGTAGGGCTTACTGTGCCCAGCAAAGACAAAGTGATGTTAAGGGTGGTAGAACTATGCAGTCAGAACTGCAGCTGCAGAGTTAATATGCCTGATGAGTTCTCTAGGATCTGAAAGAGTTAGTTATAAAATGGTTTAGTGGTGAGTTATAAAATGGGTTAGAAAGGGTTAGTTATAAAAACTGGCTGTGCTGACTATGATGGATATGCTGCTTCAGCGACACTAGCACTGAGGGAAGTATTTTTTTCACCAGTTTTCTATTTTCAGTGTGAAATATCTGGATCTTGCCCACGATCAAGTGGCTGAGACACACGAATAACTTGCCCTATATGAAGTAGACCAGTCTTATTAAGTTACTTTTTTTAACATGTCTCCAGCCAACTTTGTGCTTAGAACAAGACAAGGTCCCCTCTTCTATAGGCCTCCCGTGTCTGACAGATGAGGCAACCCTCAGCACTGCATCACTTGTGTTTGACTTATTTGCAGAACTTTAGTCCCCTGCTTTATGTAGCCAGTAGGTCCAGCTTTCAGCAGACTGTGCTGGCTCTTCAGATGTTTTAAATAGAACAATGCATTATTCATATGCCATAGTATGAATTCATGGCCCTTCTGAAAAGGAAATTACTTCTACCTACTTCTAAGACTTCTTCCATAGAAGAAAATTAAACGAAGCACTCAGAGATGGTTTTAATTGCTTACGACTCAGTTGAGAAACTTCTAAGAATGAGTTTCTTTTTGTAATGTAACTTGAGAGCTCATTCATTGAATGTAATTATGCTGTATGATGGATTGGGAAGTATATATGGAGAGCTAAATAAGATGGAGATGACAAAATAATGGTAATAAAAATAATAGTGCTTGGGTTATGTGATACTTCCTCACAGTACATCACCACGCTGTCACTGTCTTTTAAAAGAGACTAATGTAATCTTGTGACTTCTTCCTGTAGCATATATTTAGCCAACAGCATGCATTGTCCCTCTCCTGGACTTTGGTGTAGCAGTGGCTTGGCTGCATGCTTGGAAGCTCTCTGGAGTCCTTTGGCACCTCTGTGGAGTAAATGCAGACGTTCATTCTTGAGGTGGACGTGCCACCCCTCTCATCTGTGAGACTGAGTGGTGATTTCACAGTTCCGGAGAGGCCATGCCCCTGCTCTTTCCCTGCCCGGGGGCTCAGCTGGAGTTCAAGATGGAGCTTTCCAAAGAGTAAAGGCCCCTGGGCACAGACCCATGTGTGTAACACCATAGTGACCCAGATAAGGCACTGAAGTTGTTTACCACTAATGAAACCTTCATGACTGTTTCCACACAGTGTTAGAAAAGGCTTTTATAGATTCTTTAACACAAAGCAAACACATTTTATCAGTCACATGAATGAACGTGCTTGCCTGTCTAAATTGCTGTGTGGTACGAGGGCAGTTCCTGTTAATCTGTAACTAGGAGGCTGGCTGGAGAGGAATCACTTTGATACCCCAGTTAAGTGTTCACTGGGGCCTACAGCAGAGGAAAATAGCCCACATATTCATAGAAAGTAACTAACAGAGGTGGCTGAGGTATAGCTTCAAAGAGAGAACAAAAGCACATCTGAACTGAGATATGTGGGGAGGGAGGGCTTGTTGCTGGACATTTTCTTTTCTGAATGCTAACTTTCGCTGTAACTTAAGAAACCAGATGACATGTGCTTTCCAGACTCCCTGGTTTTGTCTAGTGAGAAGAATCCCACTCTTCTGTTTCTCTTTTCCCACCCTATTCCAGATGTGCAGGCCTGCATAAACCAGCAGGATTCCAATTATAATGATACTTTCCCATTCACTATTCATCCAGTTTTTTCTTGATGTGAAAATTAAATGTGACCCAAAATAACCCATCTGGGGGGTGGGGGCATAGTCTATCATTACGTACATGTGATTTATTTTTCCAGAGTGTTTTTAAAATTTTTTTTAAGTATTGAAACAAAACAAAACCCCACAAACAGGAAGAACAAAGAGTTGGATGTATGCAGGAGTCTCCTATTCAAACGAATGGCATGTGAGGACAGGAACTATCTCCTAGATGGAACAAATGAGCAAGACTCTGATACATAGTGATTACTCATTAATAAAAACAATATCAAGACCCGTAGTGATGAGACTCATAAAAATGACTTTTGCAAACAATACCAACGTTCTTGCTAGGAAGACACAGATGAATAACAAGAAATATAAAGACCAAAACCTCTGACAGTAACTCCTGGAGCAAAATTTTAGTTTACTTGTCTATCAGTTTTTCTAGAATCACAGAAATATGTATAGTGTAGAATAACTGAAAAGGAAATATTGCAGTATTTACCCCACTTTAATACTGACTAGTGGATTTTAATACTATGCTGTTTTCCTTTCCAGGTAAGCTGTCAGGCCAAATGATTGCATTGCTTTTTGTTGTGCAGTTTCTACATCAGAACTGGCATGTGTGGAATTTTACAAGTTTGCCAAACAATATCCAGAGAAAAGCTAAAGTATAAGTCAGGAATGTAAAATTATTTCAGCTCCTGTGCACTTTTCAGAACAAAAAGGAGTGGTTTTTGAAAAGTGAGATATTGTATTTTGAATCTGGGAGGAGGCTGAATAAAGGTATGAAATCTTTGAGAAAAAGGCCAGAAAAGGCCTGAGATGAGAGAGTAAAGAGCCTGATAAAGCCAGTGGTCATCTAACTCCAGAAAAATAGAATTGATCATTTAACATCAATTTGAAGAAAACATGGCCATCTTTCTTTGGCTTTCTTTAGCTTTTTTCTGAAAACCTTTCAATGCTTTTCTACAACAGCCATTTGGGTCTTGCTGAAGATCAAAATCTTTAGAAGGCTTGTTATAAAAGAGTCAATAGAAAAGCTGACTTGATTGTTGTTGCCAAACAATCATTAGAGATTTTTTCTTTAACTGAATTACTGTTCTGACAATTAAATACACCAGGATAAATAAGAATGTGCTGAACTATTCTGAAGAAACTGTTTTCAAAATCAGCTGTTTCAAATGACTTTGGCTCTCAGGTGTGGTTAGCACCTGTCCTGTGCCAGAGCTAATCACTAACGTTATGGTCAATGCAAAGCTTCCAGGAGGTCCAGAGAAAAAGTTGTGTCCTGATTTAAAACCCAACTAACCTCTCAAAACAAGGTACTTAGTCAAAGTTCTCAACCTGATTACCCTATTTCTGTACCTGAGAAATCTTGGTCTCATTCTTCTTTCCATCTCCTTAAACTGTTGCTGGTCTCATTAAGGGATATTTAGTTCTGAAAAATTCACTCCCTAATTACTGTATCCTTTCAGGAACATACAGGATGTAACCGCAACAGTGGTGGAGGTGAGGATGCATTTTCCTCTTTTTTTTCCCCTCTCTTGATATTTACTTAGTCACATACTTATTACTTTCAGATCCTGCTTCTCATGCATTTGCAATAAACGACAGTATAATCTCATGAAAGGGGAAATCCATGTAGTTGGCTGCATATCTTCAGACCTGTCTAAAAGTAACCAAATGTTTTAACATGAGTGCCATGCTTTGTCCTAATTCTGAATACAGGACTCTAGGTTCCAAATAACTTCGTATTTTAAATTTTTTTATTGTAACAATAACATTTTTTCCTAGAATATTTTATTTGTAAAACACTGATGGAAATTTAGAAATTTAGACTGATACATTGCCTTTTTCTGTGCTGGCGGACAATACCAGCCCAGGTATTCTTTCTTTTGCAGTGGTGCTGAGTTACCTTGTGGAATAAAACTAATACATGTCCTCTCTTTCATTCCACTGAAAGCTTTCTTTCAAAATTAAATGATGGAACTTCTTCCATGTTTCCAACTGATAAAATTCTACTGAGTTCAGTTTTTTGATAGTTGACAACTGGTGGGATAGGAGAAGAATCAGTCTCACATATTCTGCTTTAGAAGCCTGATCCAAAACAAAAAGTCACATTTTAAAAGGCTGAACACTTGCCTGTGCACTTGACAAGATTTTAAACAATTAGGCAACCAGCAATGGCTTCTGATCCCATGGAAACGGCTGTGGAAAAAAAAAGGCCTTCCTCCATTGAAAAGTGCTTAGTTCAAAGCATTCTGTCCCATTTTTGGCAGTTTGATAGCAGTTTCCATGGGGATGGGAGTAGAGGATTGCTGAAGTGTTGTCATAACTCCTGCAAATGTCACAGATGGAGGTTAAAAGTTGTAAATTATATTTCAATAGCACCTGTAAATGTATTAATTTTGGGCGAGGAAGAAGAGAAGTACAACAGCATGTTTTTCCACTTTCTCCATATTCAATGCATTTCTGATGAAAGACACAACTAGTCAGAGTAAAATAAAACAGTTTTTTTGGCTCCTTATTCATAGTTCTGCAATGTAGTAGTATTTACCACTTTGAGAACACGAGGATCAGGGTGTCAAATTTTTTCAAAAGTAGATATTGTTTTGCTTACTTTGTAAAATGGTCAGCTGTGTCAGAAAAAAAGTTAAGTTGCCAAAAGACCAGGAATCTGAAATAAAAACACTGTCTCCTTGTTTCTAAAGGCCTGGCTAGGTGATTCTACCACTCAAATGATGACATTTTTCTCAGGACTCCTATCCCAGGGCCCTGGGGGCAGCAAGAAATCCCTGTGTTTCTGCCCAGGCATGGATGCTGCGTCAGGGCTCATCTCCATGGTCCTGGGGCAATGGGTGCCCCCATGCCATGCCCACCCACAGGCCTATATCCTTAAGCTGGACCAGAGGAGGTTTAGGTTGGACATTAGGAAGAATTCCTTCACAGAAAGGGAGATGAGACATTGGAATGAGCTGCCCAGGGAGGTAGTGGAGTCACTGTCATTGGAGGGGTTTAAGGAAGGACTGGACGCAGCAATTAGTGCCATAGTCTAGTTGAAAATGTGATGTTTGATCAT
Organism: Orthonyx spaldingii; assembly: GCA_013397795.1. Lineage (NCBI taxonomy): Eukaryota > Metazoa > Chordata > Aves > Passeriformes > Orthonychidae > Orthonyx > Orthonyx spaldingii. The sequence goes on from VZTJ01004489.1 coordinate 454,656, forward strand.
AGGTTGGATTCTATGGTCTCAGAGGTCTTTTCCAACTAAATTGATTCTGTGATTCTGGCCTGGCCTTGGCATCTCCCCATCCGTCCTGTGCTCAGGGCTGGGACTGCCCACTCTGGGTGGGCAAAAATTGTTCATAGGACCTGGCCCTCCAGTGATAGCCAGTCACAAGAATGGGGGTTTTATTGGGAGATGATTTTTGAAGCTCTTCAGCTCTGGCAGTCCTGACATGGCAAGGTAAATTTTGTAGCTTTTGAAAGGACCTCAAATCAAGTGCTGTGCCATCGTGGCTTTCTAACGTCTCATCCGTCTGTGATGTGGGGAAACTACAACACAAACCTGGTGCTCTCTCTGTTTCAACTGATGGCTGAGCCTGAAACTGAAGGGTTTGAGTTACTCGTGCTTTGATAATTTTTGCACTTAGTCAAAGAGATGTCTAAAGGGACTTTTTTTGAGAGGAGGAGGGCAGGAAGAAACTACACAACTCTGACAGATCCATGCTGAGAAAAGGTCTTACTCTCCCCTTTCTTTGTGTCTTTAATTGGTAACAATAAGGACCTAGTTTGTGACTGTGAATTGTGAAGTATCTGCATGGAGATCAAAATCTCTTCAATAGAATCATGACGTGAAAAAAATTACTATGTGGATTACTCATGGAAAATCTAATTTTAAACAGTGTTGGTTAGTTGTGATTTGTTGGAGAGCTGCATGGCATCATTCCTCTGGTCTGATGTGATGAACATTGAGGTACTACATATTCCATACTAGCTGGGAATTTCCTATGAAGGACATAAGATGTAAAGAAGAGTATACTGGCCTTTATTTGATGTTGTCTCAGTAACACATTGTACAAACACAATGTTATTTTGCCTCTGGGTATTTGTGACAAATACACAATTCATCTATTATTAGTTCCAGTTTCTTTCAAAAAATGTATTTGTCAATCTTAATACATTTCAGTTCATCTTTACTCTTTTAAGTTGTGCTGTGGAACTGTACAGTTACAGCTGAACTTCATTTTAATTTCGAGCTAGCTCCTAATCAATATTCAGGGCTTTTCTATGGTCTGTTTAAATCTATTTAAATGAGGAAAATATTCTTTCCACTGTCCTATTTGGGTAGGAAAAGACATCAATCATTTCACAAGTGGTACGGAACTGAGAGAACAAAGATTTTAAGGTGGACACTATGTAATTGCTTAGTGAATGACTCTTGACAGGAGTGATTTGTGTGTATTCACTTTCAAAACTCTGTATGTAGTTTTATGACTCCATGAGGGGTCAACTATGAATCATACTGTGGAAGTGTCATTTGCTAAAGTCCAAACCTGAGTTTTATGTTTTCTGATTTAATTTTTTGGATAGATATTTAAATAATAGCATACCTTTTAAAAATCAAGTAATTTATGTAATTTGTTGAGATTTGATTGGCAATAAATGACACAAACATTTTGCCTGATCTTGCAAAGTAATCCAGGAATTCCAGAAAACCTGTGGAAAGCATGATCACAGTTTAAAGTGCAGGGACTGTGTTATGGGGGGAAACGTGAAGATCAGCTATGATTGAAATAGTGATAATGCACCTTCATGGCTGTCTAACTGAAAGCAAATATTTATCCTCATTTTTGGTTAATTTGCATGCAGAGTGGAGTTGCTAATGCTAACACCACTACCTGTAAATGGTGCTGCATTGTCAAAGTTGAAGTAAGTGGAATTTTAGTTTATGCCATATTTTCAAATATTTTTAGGTATTTTCACTGTTGTCTGAAAAAGATCAAACTGAAAATTATTCACAAACCTTTCACATGCATCTCAATAAACAGCTTTCAAATCCACAGCAAGGTTGTCATGACTGGACACCTCAGTCACAACAGAGAGCTCTGAGTCACAAAATTTTTAGCTATGTACTGCTAAAGGAAAAGCTAGTGCAGTGCTGAGAATAGTAAACTTTCTTCTAATACAATATATAGTTTAAAATCTGCTGAAACTTGGAGAATTATGTTATTTACTTTACTATTGCTCCAGTAGTTTGTATGAATTATGTAGGATTAAACTGTGGTAGATTGATTTTGTAGCACTTAGATTTTGTATTTAACATTTTTGAAAGAAGGACAAATTTTGTTCTTTTTTTTCCTTTGTTCTGATACTTGTACCTGAGAGTTCACTGCTGTGAACAACTGAGAAGCTTCTGCATAAACTGCAGCCCTGTGTCAAATACATATCTTTATTGAGCTATGTGAAATGATCTTCTAACTCACTCTGGAAAAAAGGAGTTGTCTTTTTGGGGATTGGGTGTTAGTGGGATGCAATCATTAGAGTCACTAGCATATCTATGACCTATGAAAGGAACGCAATAAGCTAAAAATTCTTAATTAAAACCAACCTTTGGACCAGATCAATTTACTCTATATTTTTGTCTGTTAGACCAGTAGTCTCTGGACACTATCCAAAATCTTTCCCAGAAAAATATGCAGAAAGTATGCAGGTCAAATCTTCAAATAAATGATTAAGCATGCAGGAAAATCCTGCCTAAGCTAATTTTAAGGCAGACTAGAAATTCTATTCTAGAAATTTATTTCACACTTCCTCTTCTTTTAAGTGGCATTTCTAAAATTAGTTCATAAAGTAATTTAGAATATTTGGATTTAAGTTACTTTAAAAGTGCTAACTGTTGGGAAACAAGTACATTTGAATGGAGTTCAGACAACAGTTCTTTGGAAGGAGTAGAAACAAAACTTTTCTAGAAGATTTCTCTCTCCTTATTTGCTATTTCTGTACCTATATGTACAAAAACCAAACCCTGGGGTAACATCAAGATATAAAGAGTAAATTCTGAATTATGAGAATAGACAATTTGATTTTATTTCAGTTGCACAAGCTACTAATTAATGACATAATTTATTTAAAATATATTTTATTTTTCTCTTTTAGTGTTTATTAATAAGATCCTTCAGTGAAATTCTACACTGAAAATAAGATTGATTAATATTTATATTTTGTTTTTATCTTTAAAGACAGACAAGAAATTAATATAACAAGCAATTGTTCTTAACATAAGGGGTAGAGATTCATTCTGTCTGGTTTTCTTTCAACACATTGTGACTTTTGAAAACATGGCTGACTTTATTTGCCTACTACAATTCTGTTTCTTGTGACCTGATCTTCAGTCTATGATTGTCCTCTTTCCAATGAAAAATGAAAATTTTCTGTATTTCTTAGATTTACATATAAACCAGACTCTACAGACAGATCTCAGGGGTGGAAGCTGCTTGCAGATCTCCTGAGTTATATTTTGCATGTAAGGATCTTATTTGCGAACAGTTACTCTTCAGTATCATTATAAATAAAACAAGCTGAAAGTTCTAATGTTTAGAAATGTAGAAAGTGTATGCATATTTATCTGTCTAGTCTGCACATGTATTAATTTCTTCTTTCCAAAATATCTGAAGTATCTTGAGTTTCAAGGCTTGCTGATTAAGGGCAAAGAGATGCACAATGAAAAGTTTCCTTGGTGACTTTATTTGATGAATCCTAGCAGTTGGTGCAAGCCATCACTTCTGGAAACAATGTTTGAATAGCTAAGTGTGATTGTGGTGCAGTAAACTGTATGTGCAGAGATTTCTAAATATAGATGTAGTAATTGAGAGGCAGTTACTGTCAGCCAAGTCAACGCAGATCTTACAAATGTCTAAATCTATTTCTGATGATGAAAAGAGCAGTTATGGAGACTTTAGCAACTGTGTGATACACTTTTAAGAAACAGTGTGACTGTTTATCCGTGCCGCAGTGGTCTGTGATAGAAATTGATGTGACTGTCTTGATATCTGCATCTCTATATTTAATATATACACATTCAGGTTTAAAAAAGAAAGGTCTCTAGTGGAAAGTGCTTTCTGTTGCCATGTCCTAAGCTGGCAGTGCACTTTGATCAGCTGACATCTGCCTTCACGTGTAGGAAATTCATGCAGGGAATTAATGCATTGCTGTACAAAGCAATAGGGACTTCATGTGTATTAACATCTGTTTTACCCCTTTTCCTTTACCTTGCTTGTTCTACAATGAGTTGGACCTGACCAGCAGCATTCATTTGGTAAACCACTACAGTTGAGAGAAACATATTCAAACAACTGGAATGGCATTTCAAAACAACAAAAAAAAGAGAACATCCACAAGCAAACAAAAAAAAAGGGTTTAAAGTGGGACTAAACCCAAGCTAGGTACACAGAGAACAACTGGACTTTGCATTAAAGACTGAGGCAAAGAAGGCATTAAGTGCCTCAACATTTTCCTCATCCTTTACCACTGTGTTTCCCCTACATCCAATAAAAGATGGAGATTCTCCTTAGCCCTCCTTTTGTTGCTAACATGTTCATAGAAACATTTTTTATTGTCCCACAGCAATAGCCAGGTTAAATTCTTGTTCGGCTTTGGCCAGTCTAATTTTCTCTGTGCATAACCTCTCAGCATCCTTATCTTCTGCTCTAGTAACTTCCTAGGGTGTTTCCTCTCTGCTGTAGTGCATTTCCAGCAGACATCTAGTAAGTTGATGTCCTCCACAAGAAAAAAGGTTAGTGATTGTGAGACTTGTCCTAGCTGCTTAGAGAACATTCTGTCTGCATCTCCATCCCGCTTGGGTGGTCTGTAGCAGACTCCCACCACGACATCCACATTGTTGGCCTTTGCCCTGATTTCTTACCTGTGAACATTCAACCCTCTTGCCACCATCATTAAGGTCTAGACAACCAAAACAGTCTCTAACACACAGGGCTACCCCACGACTAATTTCGACCTGCCTATCCCATCTGAAGAGTTTGCAGCCATCCATCACAGCTTTCCAGTTGTATGGGTCTTCCCACCACATTTCCTTTATAGCAACTATGTTGTAGCTTTCGTGCTGCACAATTGCTTCCAGCTCCTTCTGCACTGGTGGAGATGCACTTCAGCTGAACTATTGATCTTGCCATTTTTTTTGGGAAGGAGAAGCCCTAAGTCCTCTGTGACCATTCTCAGGTGCCTTTGTGGCTTCTAATGTATCAATAACCCTTGTGTCTTTGCTGCTGCATGGATCTCAATATGGGAAATTACCCACGTTTTTTTTGAGGAGGCAAAAGAACTTTTATGAGAAGCATGAAGGTATGATTTTTGGTAGAAAACAGAAATACAAGGAAAAGTCTTCTAGTAAATACAGTTCAAAAAAATCCAATCACACAATAGGGATGAATTTCTTAAAATATATCCGTCTTCATGATGTACATATATTACTCTTAACTGCACAGCGCTACACATATAGAGGTGTAGCGCTGTGCAGTTAAAATGGCTTTTGTGCAATTAATCATGAAGAAGAGGCTCAGTTAATTTGTCTCACAAATGCATTTTATTCTGCAAGGACTCATCAGTGCTAGGAGTCGCATTAATTGTAATTTTCATCGTGTAAAATGAAAATGTGGATTCTAAAATGAATAAAAAAAAGAAAATCTGTGCCCTGAGCAAATTCTCCAGAGTGACTATTGTGAATTTAAAAGTTTAAGATCTAAAAGGTGTTTAGCAGCTTGGTGTATATCTCAACACTCACATCCCCCTCCTTAACAGTGGTTCACATAGTGCATTTGTTTTGTACTTTTGTGGTGTCTTGAAAGATAGTGGGAAATACATCCATGTAGGAGATGATGTCACCATCTCTGTTATCAAAAGATACAGTGAGTGTGCGTGTTTTGAAAAAACAGGGAAAAGATACCGACTTTGAACGCTAGTAAAAGCGTGTCTGCCATGCCATTACTGTTGCTGGATCAGTATTGATAGAGAAAAAAAAATCATTTGGACCCTCACTTCTGCAGCTGACAGACGAAGGTCTGAGCTTTCTGCAAAGACTGAGAAGATATCATCTCTCAGAGTGTCTAGGGAAATGTTATAAAAGCAGAGAGATGGGAGGGAAACCTCTCCCTCTCCTGTCCTCCGTCCCATATACAGGGCACCCATCTACTGCTGTGCCAGAAACGAAGTGGTTTTCTGTCTGCTGTGCCTATACACCCTCTTTTCCTGTGCATGCTTGGGCCCAAATCCTCAGTTAGTTTGGCACAGCTCTTCCCAAGCCAATGGAGCTGCCCTGCTCAGGGGCTGGCAGCTGAGGATGCAGCCATCAGTGTTATTCTTAGGCTCTCTGACATGCTGAATGCAGAGAAGAGCATCGTGCTGGTCTATGCACCCTTGGACTAGGTGAGATGATCTTACAGCTATGAATCTGACTAGAAGGGAGTTTTGGAGAGGGGATGTACTGTTTTCTGGAAACTTGTCCTAGTTGTTGTTTTCTGTTTACTCCAGAGGTGGAAATATAGGTTGCTGGGTCAGAGCCAAATCCTTTGGGAAAATTCAGTTGATGTAAGTCTGATAGTCTGAATTTATGCACTCCAAGTTTGTTTTAGCAAATTTTTTTTCTGTCCTGACAGAAGCTAATCCCAAATCTGGATTTTTTTGTTTGCATTTTTATATTTTGTGCCTGAATTTCTGCCAGGTTACGGCCAGGGGAGACTTGAGCTGTTAGCCATATAATGGGTGAGACAGCTTAAGAAAGTATGTGTTTTCTGCATCCTAATCATTCTAAGGGCCACAAGACTACATCTAATGCATTTGTAAACCACTCATATGAGAAGGAAAGTCTGAGAATATTGAGCAAACTAAAATCACTTGCCGAATGTTTTGAGAAATTCTTTCACTTTTTGGTGGATTGTGGCAACTGTTAAACAGTACATGACAACCACAGAGGGCAGGATGGGAGACAGGAATGCAAGATTCTTGTGGGAACTTTGGGGGAAATATAGAGAGACAGGCTGCCATGCAACAAACTCCAGGATCTGTTTGTCCTGCAGAGGAATGCACAATTGGAGGGGAATAGGAATAGGAAAAATAGACTTCCCCTCTGTGAAATGGATGTTATTTAAAACAATAGCTGAGAGTTTCTCAAATTACCAAAAAAATATGATACTGAAGAATACAGAGACAAACACACAGCTGAAGAGGGGGAGAGAGCAAGAGAAAACTCAAAATTAGCTGGATAGTGCTGGTAACTTCAAGACTACAGGAGGAATACTTGTTCTAATATGTGAACTTTCTTGATACTAATTTTAAAAGTACACTGAAGAGAATTTTACCAAACTTGTTTTGATAAAACATAAAACCACAGGGATTTCCAAGTTGGGACTTCCTAAATTAACCTTAAGTTGGACTTAAAAAACCTATTTCTCTTTTTGCGTCTGTTGCTTTTTACTTGCAGTTGATTCAAGGGAAAATACTAGTTCTGAACCTATAGCCACATAAGTAAAAGATGAGTTTCAGAAGACTTTTATTCCCACTTTTATCCCAGGATATGTGACAGGCTTTCAAAATCTTTTAGTGTACCTTTTACAAATGACAGAGCCCTGAGTGTCTGGCTGTAAGCTTTTGGGTACTGAACACTTTCAAAAATATGAGCTGTCTTTAGCTGCCTACTTGGGCACCACTTGTGAGTGGTGGAGCACATGAAAAATTGCTCTTTGCCCCAAAGGTCAAAAAAGATGCCACTCAACCTCTCTTGGACTCTCTAGGTTCCACTTTGTCTGAGACTATACCTCACAGATGTTGTTCATCGCTGCTTAATCTCCAGGTTTGCTGTGCTCCTGAGGCCTTGACCTGTGAGTTTCTGGGAACTGCTACTGAAATTCTTTTAGTTACCTGGAAAGCACTCCACAACTCAACAGCCCAGGTCTGGTGGTCTTATCCTGACATATGCTTGTCCTTCTGGAAATGCCACAGTATTTTTCCTTTCTCCTGGGATGAATTTAAAATGTGATTTGACTCAAGATTTTTGCAACTGCTGCTCTTATGATGCTAGAAAGTGAGGTACATAGCATAAGTAAACCTGCTGTATTTGAAAAATCTTGATCTGTATGGCTCAACTTCTGAGCTTTTGTCAACTTCAGCAAGCACAGAAATCTGCTTGCACAGCTCAGGCCACAATTTCGCAACCAGGACTGTTTCATTTTTCCATAATACAACATGTCAGCAGAAACATGAAGGGTAGAGCCAAGGGATCCTGGCTCCTGGGCTTCTACATTTTCTCTGGACAATAGTTTTCCCTTAGAAACCAATAAGTTATGGACTAAGGACTGCTCCATTCAAAACTATCTTAGGCTTTATGGCTAAAAGGATTTTATTAAATACGAGTGATTGTTAAAAGTATGTTACTGTTGAGGGGGATGAAGATAGTTAAAACTTATGAAAAGGCTTTGCTTGCAGCAGAAAAGCACTGTAACTACTTAAAAATATCTTTGCTAATGTTTTTATTTTAAAAATGGAAAAAGTGAGTCAGCACTGACAGCCCTGTATTCACTGCTAAGTCCAAACTCAGCTGCTCTGGAGAGTCTCCCCATTCCCTGCCCCCATCTATGCTGTTGGTACAAGTGAATATAGCTACTCCTAATTTAGCAACATGCAGTTGCTACCTTTGCATGGGCTGTAACAATCGTCCTGAGAGATCTGCTGCTGTAAGAATTTCTTCTCCAAGTCTGTAACCTCTGTGCAAAAATACAAAGAAAATAATATGCAGGAGTCATCTTCGGGTGACGAGTGTGTTTTTTCTCTGGACTGCTGGAACAAGAAAGTAATGCTGGTGGAGCATAGCAAAAAACCAAATGGATTTTCATATACACTTAGACTTATTTATACTTGGTCCAGAGGGCAAATCACTGTGGTGATAGCTCTGGGCAAACCTACAGAAATGAATCTTTTTAAATGCCAGCAGATTTTGTGTCTGCGTTCTGCTTCTATACTGCATTTTGTGTTGTGATAAAGGGCAGAATAGCTGTATTAGAGCGTCCTCAGCACTTACTGTGTCCATAGGAAATAAATGAGTAAATATTTTCTATTCTAAGTAGATACTGTGGTGTTGTCACAGAGGTATGTATGAAAATATGGAATGCATCATCTTTTGTCTCCCAATGCCAGAAGTCTTCCTGCTTATCATGCAGTTTTCCTAAAGAAAAGCTATATTCTATACTTTTTTGATTCAGTACCTCCTATGGGTTCCAGTCTGACAGGGTTTTCAATGCACACTGCAAGCCTAAGCGAAATGCACACCGTGCTGTGAAAGAGATACATTACATAAGAGGCCTCTGAGGCTTACACAGAGCTGGACTGCAGTGTAAACTGTCTCCGGGACAGATAAAAACCATCTCGCAAGCTAGGATTAGCACTGATTCTTGTCAGGGGCTCTTGATTTGAGAGAAGAGAAGGAAATTTGTGTGTGCTGTTTTAGTGAGTTTTAGCAGCTATATAAACCACAGTTTGAAATTCTGATGTGTATCTAACCATCAGCATGCCTGAACTGTGTTTGATAAAAGGGGCAATGAGCTCCAGTTATGCAGCCCTTACTCCTGCGGCTCTCCTCTGCAGCCAGAGAACAACCAGGACTATTTTGCATATAAATCCTGAGCATTTGGCAACTTTTGCTGCAGCATGAAAGAAAGGGAAAGAAAGGCAAATTCCCCATAAGTTAGTGTTTCAGCCACACTGCAGAAGATTTACTTTATCCACCTCTTGGCAAGCGATCTCAGCAAGGCAGCTGGGTGTCTGTGTGCCTGTCTGCAGATTTCTACAATGGCCAGAGCCTAGCATCTGAAAGATTGTCTGAAGTTCTGGGGTGACAACAGTGGTTACAGTTTGGCCCCTCATACTGTGAGTTTCATTTTGTGGAGGGAGAGATGGACCTTTCCTTAAGGTGATTCCAAAGCTCCTGACCACACATCCACAGAGAGACTGCTTGCTGTGACAGTTCACTTTCAGTCTTGGTGCAGACAGGCTGCTTCCACTTTAAAGCTCAACAAACTGCTTTCTATTAGCACATGCAGGATGGAAGATGTCCCCCCACACCTCCAGGCAGGACATACACACACACACCTTTTTAGTTCAGGGGAGAGAACAAAAGTTGTACAATACTGAGACTTCTTAGTGAATTACTGGCAGGCATTCAGATTGCATGATAGAAAACAAATACTGTAAATACCTGTGTTTTTGAAAAAGATGAAGAAAGTGGTATATGCCAGAAACAAATCCCTGTAGTTAGTGACCATTATCCTACATATGGATCTGCATGGTAGAGAGGTGGAGAAATTGGATCATGTTAATTACTGAACATCTCAAGTCGTGCCCACCACAATACCAAGTATTTCACTGGAGATACTCAGCACCTTGCAGACTTATAGGAATCCTCCAAGTTCAGTTTCAAAGCACAAAGGTAAATTAAGGAATGGATTTACAAGGAGGATAGTAGTATTAAATATTAAACCTGTGTTAGTCCTCCACACCGTTATAACTTCCTTCAAATTTGTTACCAAATTGCTGCAGAAAGCTTTATGTGAAAGCTGTTCCATGAAGCTGTTAGATAGGGATATATAAATGTATCCTCCTGATACACAATGCTTTCAGAAAACCTAGAAGCAAACTATAAAATGCTGCAAAGTGTGGCCTGTTGCAGAGCACAGCCTGATCTTTCAAATCTTCTGGATATTTTTAGATTGCTGTTTTTATTACATATTTATATCTTAGGTAAAAAAGATTTTTTAAAATTGTGTCTGCTTTTTGTTACTCATTTATCAAGGGGAACTTTTGGTATCTTCTGAAGGACTGTCACCTTGCTTTTCTGTAAGTTTAGCAAACAGTGGTTTGCTTAGAGATGCAGATAAAGTTGCCAAATTTTTATCAGTCAAACCATCTTCAAAACATATTTTTCTTCCAGGAGAAAGGCCTACACACAAGCCTTTTATGGCATTGTGTATTTATAGCTCCAGTCTGTACCGTGAATGAATGGCTCCCTCCAGAAAACACAATGCAGAGGCATTTGATGAGCATGCTCATCAGTCACAGAATCCCAGGATGACAGAATGGGTCAGGTTGGAAGGGACCACAGTGGGTCATCTGGTCCAACCTCCCTGCTTAAGCAGGGTCACCCCAGACATCATGACACAGGATCCTTGAATATCTCCAGTGAGGGAGACTCCACAACCTCTCTGGGGAACCTGTTTTGGTGCTTGGTCACCCGCACAGTACAGAAGCACTTCCTCCTGTTCAGGTGGAACATCAGTTTCTGCCCATTGCCTCTTATCCTATTGCTCAGCACCAGTGAGCCGAGCCTGGCTCCATCCTCTTGGCCCCCTCCCTTCAGATACCGACTGACATTGATGAGGTCCCCTCTCAGTTGTGTCTCTAGGTTGAATAGGCCCAGCTCCCTCAGTCTTTCTTTGTAAGAAAGATTTTCCAGTCCCTTAATTATCTTTGTATCTCTCTACTGGACCTGCTCTGTCCAATGGAGGTCACTGAACAGGGTGTCAAAGGTGTAAGAAACCTGCTTGGTTTTCCATTCTTGCACAAAGACAGGAAGGAAAAGGCTTATCTGAGTTTGGGAGTGATTGAGCATGTCACTGCAGAACTGGCTTTCTCTGAACTGCTGCAAAGCCAAAACTCTGTGCCCCACTCCTGAGTCTTGCACAGCTCCCTGCAGAAAAGTGGGGAACAATGTTGGGGCAAAGCTGAGTCATGACTCTGACAGCTGGTCAGAAATCCTACCAATGTAGGCACTAGAGCACAGGTTCCCTCTCTAGCAGGTGAGGGTTGCAGGCATCAAGTTGTTTCAGTTCTTTCTATAAAGCCTGGTTTTACACATTACACTTGTAATTTGTAAATTACAGTTGTAAAGTGCAATTTGTCCCAGAAAAGAAGGACTCCTGCTCCTCTCAGCTGGAAGAAAGTTTTGAACTGATGTCTCTTGGGAAAGTAAATGAGAGCAAAAAGAGAAAATTTTATGAAGTAAATGTACAGAACAACCTGTGCAACATAAGGCCTCAAGTTGTCTAGACTTGGAATGAAATTACAGATTTTTGTTTTATTTTTCAAGTATTTTAGTAAATATTGCCAAAACAAAGCAGAATTTTATGAACAAAATGTCTCTCAAAAGAACATTAGGATAACTGTGAAATCAAACACTTAAAAAAAACCCCAAAACAATACCAAAATAGAAATTTTCTTAAAGAGCCCCAAGAAAGGATGCACTTCTAGATAAGGTGGTTTGGTTCCTTTGCAAATGCAGGCAGATTTGCAGGTCGTTGTTATTAGGGGGCATAAATGACGCAAACTGCAAGTCATAAATGTGTGTTGCTGTGAAAGATTGGGTGCAGTTTTGGGTGAGCTGCGGTCTGATATTTCCATCTGATACCTAGAGTCAGCCAATAGCAGCAGGTGGTGAGAGGCTGAGGAGCACAACATGTTCCAGTAGCACCTGAGGTTTGATCTCTGTGGCACGCTTGCTGCACGCTGCACAGTGAGCCTCTGTCAGGGTTTCCTTGCTGTTTCTGAATTGAGTGCATACAAACCCAAAGTACCTTTTTCTAGTTCAGATCTTTCATAATGAGTGACCATTTCCTTAGAGGTGTATGTCACTGAACCAAGAAATAGTTTTCAGACATTCTGGTGCAGGCACTGATGATTTTCTAGCAGATATCTATTTAATTATTTTCTTTCTGTTTGCATTCAGGAGTTGTGCTTTCTGCAGGATTTCACTCCCTACCACCTGCAATGATTACAAATGATGGGGGTTTAAATACTTTGCTGAGCTGTGGTGCTTCTCTGCACAATTTAGAAAATCACCACCTCCATGATCAGAAAATAGGCAACATGTTTTGTACTATGTGAGACCAGAAGAAGGATTGATGTTTCTATAATTCATTATGGAAAAAGAGAAGGTATGAGCAGTGTTATCTCAGGGGCTGTAGATGTGACTATTCCTGCTATTTTACTGCTTATAACAAGATGTTCTCTGGACTGAATGTATCATCCTGGGAATGTGTTTAGGTTTAGGAATGGGACTCAGCTTTCACAAATGAAAGGATGGTACCTAAAGGTCCAATTTTGCTTTGGGTTCTTCATCTGTGAAATGTAAATCTTTGACAAATTGGAATGAACAGTTTTAACACAGGTAATGTTATAGTTTAGCCTCAGAGTACATGGGGCTCTGGTGTAGTGCTCTCTTCACACCCCAAGGCAGAAGATCACAGAGCTCATTTTGCACATGAAGCTGTAAATGCAGTGGGAGCCTTTGTGACAGCTTTCTACAGAGGAAGCAGTGGATACAGGTCATGTGCCACTGAAACCTAGAGTTTAGGGTGTTTAGATGGTGAAAACTGCATTTTAGATAAGAGTTTTGACCGGAACTGGCCTGCTTAGCTACTCCTGCACTTGGATTTTGCAACTTTTTTTTTCAGTATAAGTATGTGAGCAGTTTTGTCTTTCTTTTCTTGTCAGGTTTCAGTTTTTTCTCCTGTTCCTCACAAAAAATGCAAGTGTGTTTATGTCCCCAAGGAATAGGAGAACCTCTAAATGGGACAACCACAAAAGTGGCCTACAGGGTTGCATCTCAGTTTTGCAGAACAAGAAAAGGAATAAGGACGTGATTGGGATCTATACTTGCACAAATTTCAGGATAGTACCCAGGACTGGTTGCTGCCATATGTTTATTTCTGCCCACTGAATCTGCTGGTGAACTGCACAATCAGAAGCCCCCAGCTGCATGAAGGTGCATTAGTCTAGACTGTATTTGCAGAGAAGGGGACCTGTTTCTTCACTATTTTCTTCTGAAGTCTTCTAATGCTGGCTGTAACATCCTCTGGATATTGTGGGTTTCAATCTGCTTTCAGTTTTAGTGGTTACATTGGTTTGTTACAGAGCTCTTTTCCTAGTGAGGCTAAATGAATTTGCAAGCTGTGTGTGATAGGAGAATCTAATATCTGTTTTTAAATTGTACTCCCTGAATCTGTGTATTCATGTGTACCTTTTTAAACTTGTATAAATTAACAACTGAGTGAAAAACCCCTGCAATTTTGTGGTATTCTGACACATTGGAATAAAAAGGTTTGGTTTTGTCTGACTCAAAAGGCATCTAGCCATATTTCTGCAGAAACTCCTGTTTTGGACTCTGAATTCGATCTGATTTATACCCCAAATACCCAGATGTAGGTCTTACTGTAATTATCAGCTAAGAATTTTTCTTTTCAGTGAAAGTTCTTTGTTTTCTTTCCATTTCATTATGTACCAGAAGAATTTAGATCTACATGTTGTTTGCAGAACGCAAACAAATAATAAAGAAATAAAGACAATCTTTTAGGAATAATATAGGAAGGTATACGTAAGTATATAAGGTGTATATGCAATTAAATTTTAAAATGTTTTTCCCAGATGAAATTTTGTGACTGCCAAAGAGAAAATGAAAATTGATGATAGATGAAAAAATATTATGATATATTTCAATACATGAAAACCTTCAGCTTGTGCCAGGAGAAAGCAGTGTAACTGGGTTATACTTGGTAGATACAAAGCTACAGTGAGGTTTATATCTTAACTTACTCATACATCTATGCCATTTTCAGTTGTTTTCTGTACCGCATTTTTCTCTTTTGGTTTTCTTTTGGCATGTTAGTCCATTCCCTACGGAGAACCCTAATTAAAGAAAACATGTAACATTTTAAGTCAGACTGAGACTGGACTATGCCTGATTGAAGAAGTGAGTGGAGTTGTATTTTGTGGTTGCTGTATCCTATTTTTGAAATGTTCTATGTGTTGAATAGCTACATATAACATGAGACCTTTTCCATAGAGTGTTGAGACTCCTCTGTGAGATGATGCCAGGGCCCAGCACACCCTTTGGGAGAAGATCTGTTCCGTTAGGCCTAGAAGGAAAAAGGCCCAGTGCCTGTGCACAAGAGGCACCGGGCAGTGAAAAGCTCTGTAATTCCTGCTAATCCAGTAAAACGACATGAAGGCCAGTCATTGCCCTGTCCTGAACTGCTGTGCCAGTGTGGTATAACCATTTGTAAAGAGAACCAGCTTACACCAAACTCCAACAAGTTTCACATTTCTCTAGGAACCAACATTCTCACCTTACCCCTTAACCGTTAGCACAGATGTAGGTGTGAAAGTATGTTTAGAACTCAGCTTAGACCAGAGAGGCCCCTTGCCAAAGACAATTTCCTGGAGTTTTACAATATATACAGTTTGTGTTTATGATAATGCTGCCAGGGTAACTTTTTTATGAGTTATGTGTCTTCACATAACATCGCTGGTTTCAGAAAAGATATTTTTTCTTCTTTCTTCTTGTGGGGGAATTCAGGTGGAAATTACAGTTGTATGGTGTCATTGTTGATAAATAGCACTTGTCTTCCTGGACAACACCACTCTAAAATTATCTCGGTCAGATACTACTTTGTGAGTTCATTGTGATTGTGCACTAATGATATTAAGCATTCTAGTTTTGAGGAGTTTTACATTATGATTGACTGTACTGCAGAGATCTTCTCATCCTTCTAGGTTGTGATGGAGTCATGCTAGCAGCCATCAGCTAAACATGGAATGACAAAGCCTATGACATCTTGGTCACCTCTAAGGGAAAACTGCCCCAACTGTCAAAAAAACCGCTCTTGCCTCCTGAGTTGCAACTTACCATATTGCTTTGTAGATTTGCTATTGACAGACCTAGATGAAATTATCTCCTATAGCAATATTTAATCCCTTAGCAGTCTATTTAAGTGACTATGCTTCATTTTCTACAAGATGAGAACTCCCATTACACAATATTTTCAGTGAAAACTCAGAGCCCTTGCCACTTTACTACACTGTGTCAATAAAGTGCTTTTGAGGCTACTCTGGTTTCTGGTTTTTGAAGTGCTCTACACATTTATAGCACTGTGTAAAAAATAATCCTTAGTCTAGTAATATTACCTTGTAATTAAAAAAAGTATATAATTGAAAACCAGCCTTAATAGATAGGATTACCATTAAAAGAGGTATCCACACCACTGGAAAAACCCAAGTTCATTTTCAATTAAAAGAAAGAGGTTGCATGCGAACTTTTAAGTAGTTTCCTCAAGTTTAGAGTGTAATTTAAGCTTGTAATTGCTTTTTGGGCTAACAGAATATTTCAACAGTTGAAACAGAAAGCCCTAGATTAATAATTGTAGTAAATGAGATTACATTATCCAGCCATGTCAAACCCCAGCGCTGTGCCCAATGTCCCAGCATTAAGACTGTGTCAGGGAAAGGGGTTGTAGTGAAGCCCAGTGGCTGCAGCTCAACTGGTCCTGGTTGCCCATATTTAGTGACATCAGCATGGCTCTCCATACACGTCCCTCCTGAGGAGGGCTAGGTATGAGCAGGTGAGGAAAGCTGTGCTCAGGCTGGTTCTGCCTGAGGATGCAGTCAGGATGTGGTGAAAGGCCATACCCTCCCCGGGGACTGTGGTGCCCTCCCAGGTCGTCCGGTCTAGATACAGATTTCGAGTTTCCTTTTCTGAATAGTATGGGGTATGAACTCTAAAGGACTGAAATAGCAGAAGGTAAATCAAATATTACATAATTTTTGTTTAGTTTCAGCCAAAAGAAAAAGAAAGTGTACATTTACAGTGTGCAACATAATTATTAGTGCCTTAGGAAATGGGCTGATAATTCTTCTCCCTTGGAGAAATTATATAGTGTATATTCTACTATTAACTCATTTGAATGAATGATTGAGCTAATCATTTGAGTGTGTGGCTTTATTTCTACACAGCAGATTATATCACGGAGCAGATGTATTAGGTCCAGAAAGTTCCAGAAAGAGAACCATGATTCAGTGTGGTTCTGCGGCAGAAGTACAAAACTTGAGTTTTGGCAAACCTTACTGTGATTATTTAGGAAGCTACAACAGGGTGACCGCAAACTTTGCATTGAAATTGCAGTGCATGTTCCTGTGTGACAATAATTTCATGCTGGATGGTAGCACTGGTGCTGAGGAGAGCTGACTGACTTTGGTGAGGAACTGTCAGACATGGCAGCTTCTCCCTCAGCTACAGTCTGGAGCCAAATAGGGATGTTCCTGGCATAGCCCATAGGAGGATGATCATGCATCCAAGTGACTTCATGCCTCATAGTGACGAGCAGGCCTTCCCTGAGAGGTAAGCTTTTTGTCCCCTTTTGTCCGATTTACCACTAGTGTGTTGAGGCTCCAAGTAAAGCATACAGCTTGCTGCAGAGTTTGTGGCTGTGTCTGGAACTGAACCAGCATCTTTGTGTCCCAGCCTATTGTCCCAGTCACTCTCTGTTCTTCAGAGTCTGACTCAGCGCTCCTCAAACATCTCAATTTCCATTTCTCCATTTTTTTCTGATTTTGTATTTTCCCCCTCAAGCAAACTTCTGGCTCCAATTCTATTTTCCTTTCTTGACACTCTTCATTATTTGATCTTTAAATATTCAGAAAAATCAATGAATGGCAATATATCATTGTGGAAAAAACTGTTGCAGTTGGATGGTGCGACATAATTTCATTGCTTATTGTGTTAGAGATGATTCTGTTTTATCAGTTTGTGAATAGGTTACCCTTTTCCAAATCCTAGGAGGTCTTTTTTTCTTTAGCTCACAATTGATCATGTAAGTTTAATACTATTTATTTTCATTTTTTCAGATTAGGCTCCTTTTCAGGGGGAAAAAGAGGATGTTGAATTCTCTCTGGGTAAATTTATAGAATTTGCCAGTGTGCAGCCTCTCCAAGTTTGGACTAGAAAAAATGTGGAAATGTTAAAATGTCATCCAAGACAGAAAAGAAGTGGAGGGATTACTTTCAAGCACAGTTATAAGAAACAAAATTGATCTTTAAAGATGTACTATCCCCTACAATTTTTGGGGAGGTTGTTATAACCAAAACCAGCAAACTCCAGATGTAAACTATTGATGAGACCAATGTTAAATGGAGAGTTTGTTTTGGAGGATGATTTCATGCTCAAAGGCATTACTCTCAAAAGCACACAATGTTACTAGTAACAGGAGATATAACACCTCACTTGACATCATTGCATTGTTTCATGAACAGTGCTTTTGTTTTATCTCCATGCCGGTCTGGGAATATCTCTTCTTTACAGGTTAAAATTATAACGTGCTGGCATTTAGCTGGCATCTTCTTGTTTTCTTAGTTTAAAACCATGATCAGAGCATTTTGCTTTGGAGTAACAATTTGATTTAATGATACCAGCACTTATATTCTTCATAAATGTACTAGCAACTTTTATGCTGTGTAGGTACATTTCAATTTGGTGAGAATTGGCTCATTTCATTTTCCCATTTAGTGCCATTCAAATGAAACTACAGGGTCATATATATGGTTCTGTATAACCATTATGGATGGGAGAGAGAAGGATAGTCCTAACCTCTCTTTTCTGTAGTCTGTTTTGTGGAAAACATACTAGGTTTATTACAGTGATAACAGTGTTCTATTTTTTCCTTGTCTTTCACCTCCTTTTTCTCTTCATGCAAGTCGGATGTAAGACACAGACTTTTTTGTTTGTCATTTTTCTAGTAATTTTTTCCTGTCTATCTTTGATGGGAAGCTGCAATGTTATTGCTTGCCAGCAACAGTCAAATCTTAATGAGGTATTTGAGAAGTCCCAGTGGAGAACCTGCCACATGTAGAGAAAATATAGAATAAATGCAGGAAATACGCAGGCCAGTGCTTTGTTTTATGGATTGTCCTGTCACACATAACACAGAGCTATTCATTTAGTCATTTGTATGACTGTTCTTGATGAATATCTTTTGATAGTAAATTTCTCATAGGAAACTAAGTAGTTGGTTTCATCCAGGCATTTGAAAAGAGCAGCCTTGTCTTCTGAGAAACGTCATATCCATTTTAGAGATTCATTCCCAGTTCTAAACTTAATTGATCATGGATTAATTTCTGTTTCTACAGTTTTTTGGCAACGTTTTCTTTCTGAACTCTACTTTTGAAGTCTGTTGGAGTTTGAGTAGTGAAGGATCAGAAGCTGAAGCTTCCCTCCCTCCTTTTTTTTTTTGGTCAAGGTGCTTTTCCTGCTGCTGATTTCTGGACTTTGACAACTACTGAGCTTCCAGAAAACCACTGCATGCTAACACCCTTGAAATACTAAAACTAAAGCTAACTTGTGCAGCTGTAGTGCCTTAGATAGTCTGAAGGGTGACTTGCTTTCTGTATCAGGGTTATGCTCACACTACTCTGGCAAACTGTAAAGGTAAACGCCCAAAGAGGGGAAGGCAATGGCTGTAGGGTGAGCTGTAAATACAGCAGTCTGTGAATCAAGCCACTCTCCCTCTCCCACCCTTTCTAGAAATCTATCAAGCTGGCAGGCTGCCCTGCTTGAAATAAATGTGGAAAATATTATGTAACTTTGCCCTGTGTGCTGCGCTGACAGCGTAGGCACTAGTCAGGTTTTAGTTACACTATCTGCCGTGGCTATTTTTGGTGACCAAAGGCTTCTCTCTTTAAATTTATGTCTGTATTTCCTTTGCTCCCACCCTCCCATTTATGCTTTTATTTTTTTTTTCCATTGACAACAGAATGCAACTCAGCTTCTGCAAACAGAAAAACAACTTCAGTAAAGCTGTTTAAAGGCTATCGCCTTTAAAAAATAATAACCAATAGCCTTCACCCCCCCCCCCCCCACA
>VZTJ01004489.1:474232-496504 GCA_013397795.1 Orthonyx spaldingii
AAAAAAACCAAAGCCCCCCCCCCCCCCCCCGCAACAACGACAACAACAAAAAGCAAAGAAAAAACCCTAACAAACTGCTGGAGGAGGGATTTATTGCCTCTTGACTGTAGCCAAGCACTGAAACAGTCAGTCTCAGATCCCCTCCCCTAGAGTTATATGCTGTGTCAATACCTCCCTCTGCTGAGTGCTCTACATTCTTCCTCTCTTGCTTGACTACATTTTGCTGCGGCAGGACTTGCATAGACCAGAAGGAATCTGTGATACATCATAGAGCAGCCTGCTTGCTGCAACACAGCTGCCCTACTGAGATTATACCCTCTGGGGAGTGCATAAATTTTGCAGACCAAAATCTGAGATTAGGAAAAGATGATAATTTGGAGTCAGATGACTTTTAAAAATACTCTTTCAGGAACTCGTGTGATGGAATTCAGTCATTGTCAAGGGACATTCTGCTTGAAGACAATTCTATTTGTGTGTGCCTTACAAATTCAATTTATTTCCTTCAGTTTTAGTCACTTAATTAGTTTTTGTTCTAGAAATAGTAAAATTACCGTGTGGTTTGTGATCCATTGTGCTGCATAAACTACCATGTAAGACTTTAAGTGTTGTGTTACTCAAACAGATTGAATTATTTTAATGATTGGAAAATCTATGAATCATCTCAACTACAACTGGTGTGGTTATTAGGGAGCTCAAAGTCAAGAGCTTAGTTTTTCAGAGGCTGTGGGATTAGGGACCCAAACCAGTAATTTCTCATCTCAAACCATCATACTATAAAGATTTTAAAGTGACCAACATGTTTTATTTGTCTCTGTTTCAGGTACCCCAAAGTGACATAACAAAAAGGGTAGTGATTTTGTTAGAGGTGAACGATTGAACTTAGTGGAGAATGGGGAAACTTCCAGATGTCTCAAGTTACACCCCTAATTTTAGTAGGGGACTAAAAGCAAAAGGCCCTAATTCAAAACTAATATTTTTCTTTATCACTCCTTTGAAACTTTTGAACTGTCTGCCTGTGTTGTGGGAAAGGCTAATGCACTGCAAAGCAATAGCTGAACTACAGCAGTTCACAGCTTTTTTTAATTAATAATTTTTAATATTTCCTCATTATGTTCATCTGCTTCAGATCAGATAAATTTTCCCTCTATTTGATGGCAGATGGCAAACAACCATTTTACATCAGCTTTGTTCTGGAAGAAGTACAAATCAGGTCACTCCTACTAGCCTTTTTCAACTGAACTTTTTAATGTCTTCAGGGAAGTTTGGTAATGTTGGAGGTGAGAAGAATAATAAGGAATAAGAAAAAAAACGTAAATTCTGTGTACAGAAAATTGTTCTGATTGGATAGGGTTCAAAAAAATCACACAGACAAGAAGGTGCAGGAAGTAGCACAGCTGTAGGGAATAAAAACACTCAGGGGAAGGTCATATAAGGTGGAGAAGGAATCATCATCACGTGATGAAGTTTTCAGGAAGGTGCTATTGTATGGAGACTAGTGACGAGAACTGACCTTAAAAAAGAAAAAAAAAAGGACTACTTGCAACAAAAATAATGGTAAGAATTAGGCTTTGTAGGAGGAGAGGAAGGTTTGACTTAGAGTTTGCTGTGAATTTGAGGTCTTATGGCTCTCGAAGATGGCTTTTCCTAGCAGAAGAAGACTTGGTCAAGAAAGCATGGCTTGAGGAAGGGCATCCAGCAGAGAAACAGAGATATCAATGATACTTGTGTAATTCATTAAATGTAACTTTTTTTATGGAGCTTTGCTCATTCTTAATTATGGTGCAGAATATTCCATCTTTTTTTGCCTCATACCTTGGATATTTATAACTGGTAGAAAAATGCTAGCAAAGTTATTTGGTTTACAGAAGGAAAAGCTTGTCATGTAGTTGTACTTGACAAGTTTTCAAAATGATATGATCTGATATGAAGATTTTATTTGGATGTTAAGTCACTCATACACAGGTTTTATAAGATGCTGGCTGTGACCTGCTGAGACAAACCTGAGAAGCAGAGATGAAAAATTACTTAAATGGATATGAAAAAAGGGATTTTAACTATTTTTTTCTGGACTTCACTGGCATATTGGCTATGCCAAGATTTCTATCTGGATGTTATTACTGCTAAAGAAATAGGCATGTTTTTGGCCTCTTTTTTTTTTTTTTTTTGCCAGGCTGTAATGCACAAGAATGACTTAGAGAGAGACATGTAACTGACTGTAACAGTAATTAAAGTATGAGCATTGCTGCACTTTGTGTTAGCTTATTCTCTGTGAGAGTTTTAGATGGTTGTGGTTAAGGTATGAGGTACCATTCTGTGCTTTTGAGTTTACTGAGATACTGCGAGCACTCAACTGAATGTCTCCTCTAAACAGAGCTAGATTTAGATGGGGGCAGACAGGCTACAAAATGTGCATCCTGGCTGTAGCAGGGCTGTCAGAAAAGCATCTGTAATGCTGTGGGTATGTAATTTGGAGTCAGCTGAGTAACAAGTCTAAAACGGTGACTCAATGGGAATCTGCTGCTGCTGGCTTTGGGTCTCAGGTGCTAGGTTCAGTTGTGTGAGCTCTGTAAAGCTTCCCCACACTCCTCAAGGCTCTTAGGAGATCTTTATGGGAGACAGATGAAATGAGGATATGAAAGGCTGTGTACTCATAGCACAACTGAACTCAATTCACTTTTACCACTCTTTCAGACAAGAAAGTATATATTTACGTAGGGCTTTTTGCTTAACAGAGTGACCCTACAACAAGATGCTCCTAATGAAGCTACAGTTTTAGTATCAAAAATGTCTGGACTAGCTAGGCCTACAATGCAAGAAACACATGAATCTTTAGAATATCTAGAGTAACTTGTTAGGGGCACATTTCTCTTGCAAAAGCAGTGCCACATGTCTATATTGCTTAGTTTGGAAAGTAAACTAAAAGACTGTAGGAGATGGGATGTGTATAAGAAGGGCTCATTATCAGTTATGCTAAATACTCAATGAAACCTGAGGCCGCAGAAATCTCCACTGGTTTCAAGTTTTCTTACAGACGAAACTTGGATCAGGTTCCTCGAGAGTTCAAGAATTTCTAAGCAGCAGACCAGCTGAATGCATAGAACTTGAATAGCAGCTTTACAGTACATGCTCAAAGCTCTTGCTATAAATTAATAAATTTCCACAGCACCCACGTGATTTAAAGAAGTTTGATTAAACCCCTCTTACAATTCAGTCCACAGGCAAACAAAAAGTGGATTTGTTGAGGATTTTAATATGGAGTGATGCGCTTAAACATTTCATGGGGTGATTAACCTCTATAGGTAGACCCTCTAGGTTCCTGTCTGACTTTTAAACATGCACAAACTTTTACAAATATTGTACTGAACAGGTCATCTCGGCAAAGTCTGGTGGTGGTGATGAGAATGAGATGAGCTGTCTGCAATGAAAGCTTTGTGACAACAATATAGGTCCTGATTTTGGTTTGTAAATTACTTTTTGTTTTAGTGTACTTGATCATTATACAGACAGGTGAGCTATTAAATGGAGCATTTGCATATAATTGAAGATTTGCTCTGTAAAATCTATTATTTGAATCCTGGTGTTCTCACTGTTCCCTGAATCCAATGGCTGCAAAGCCTGGTAATATGTGTAGTGTTTAGGTGTGAATATTTGGGTGAATACATTTTAATGTACCTTCTCTACAAGTTGTTAATTTTTGGCAGGAGTCCTGTAGAAAAATGGGTGGCATTATCACATGGAGTGGTTCATTTGGATGTATGTGTGTCTACACACACACGTCCTCTCCCCAGGTCCCCAAAGGAGTTATACAATGTACATGCACAGAATCAACAGGATGGCTCCTTCATTAAGTGACTGAAGAGGAAACCAGGAGAGTTAACTCCTGTTCCTGATTCTTTGAAACTTTCTGCCTGCAAATCTGAGAAATCCACTTAGGAAAACTGAGGCATGTGAAATCTATCAGTAAAACAGGAGACTAAGGTAAATTTGTGGTTGTATTTGAATAATTTAATCTGGCATGGAAAAATGTGTACATGTCTTAAAAATACTGTTAAAATTGACTTTGAAACCTTGAAATGCATGTCCAAGGACAGAAAATGCTTTAAAAATATGCTTCAGGATTATAAAAAAAAAATGTTGCTTTGACTGTTTTTCAATAACAAAAGCAAATTTGGCAGTATCAAAAGGCAGATTTGTACTTTTTCCATTAATTACTCTTGAAATGTTTGTAGAACTCTTTATCAAAACTTAACTTTTTTTGCTTGAAACATCCCTTTTTTGATATGGGGCAAAAGAGAAATGTTGCTTGTTCTCTGGTTTTTTTAATGATGTTTCAATTTGTGTAATAGCATTCTACCAAAAAAGTCTTCCTTTCCAAAACCATCAGAGGACTGAAACTCCCCTTATTCTTTATTCCAATTAGTTATAGGGACATGTATTTACCACCTCTAAAAGCTTTGGATGCTCTGTTTTGGTTTTAGTATCAGTGCACTACCATAGGTCTGCTAGCTTCATGGGGGGGCATTATATTCAATCATGAAGTCCTAGGAGTGCTAAGACTGGTGAAGCCTGATGGCCTATGGTTTTGTCTTGTTAATATGGCTTGGAAAGTTTTTGTGCACTGTGTGTTCATAAACTTTCTGTTTCCTTTATGTGCAGATTCCTGGGTGTCTTACATTGTGTGAGCTCATTGCTGCTTTTTCATTTAAATGTCTACCAGGAAGTGTCCCTGTTTCCTTCAGGGAAAGTTCCATGCATGCAAGAAAAAACTACTGCTAAGCCACTACTCCTGGTTAACTGCCTTAAAATAATAGCTAGGACAGTTTATTCTTTGTGTCTTTTCTCTGCTTAACTGCCCACCTTAAATATAAACTTTGGAATCCCCTAGGCCAGTTTAGGCCATGGGAAACGTGCCTTAAAACAGATGAGGTCAATACAGAACTGCTAGATCTTTGAACTTTTTTCCTTTTCCTGGGCCACAGAGACAACATATGTTGAAGTTTCTGTATAATTTTTTGAGTAATATTCAGGAATCCAATTTCTTCTTCTAAAGCAGAAATTCAGATGCTTAATGGATGACAGATGCCTAATGGATGACATCGCTTACTAGCTACAGCATTTAAATTCTAATTGCAACTTGATCTGCTTCTCTTCTCTAGACCTTCCTCCAGCTGAACAATCTGTCACCTTGCCAGTCCTTTAGCAACTAGTACTTCAGTCACCTATTTTTGTGTGTCTGTTCCTCTGTCAACCCAGAGTTCCAACTCTGGGCTTCCCAGCAGTGAGTTCTAGGAGGTGAAGCGACCGGCACCTGCCTGTCCAAACAGCAGGGTGTCCATTCTGCCTGTCTGGGTGGAAGGCGCTGGGCTGGCTTTGTGTTTATAAACTTGGATGGAGAACTGCACCTGTGTGGCTGCCAAGGTCAGGCTGCCTTTGGGAGAAAGTTTTATCACCACGGGCACCTGGCTTGGTGTAAGATTTAGGGACATGGCCTATCTTCGATGACATGGTTCTGGCAGTCTGAAAAGACTTTGTTGCAAGACATTGGGCTGCAGAGTCTAACCAGGTGACAGCTTTGCTTTTTGATAGCTGTCGGAAACTTGGAATGGAGAAGCAAGTCTAAACTCAGTTTACTGCATCAGTGACTGATGTTAATACCTAATAAAATATAATGAATTTTTTCCCACTGATGCATACACTGCTTCTAAGGGGTTAAAGAGGTTAGAAATTCCTTGCATTGTTTGTGTTTTGTAAAGCAAAACGGATCAGTTTTCACAGATCAGTACATTTTGACTTGGGTGAGGAGGGATGGCTGGGAAGGCAGACCAGGTTGCTCAGGGCTTTATCCAGACAAATAATCAAAACTTCTATGGATAGGGACTGCACAGACACTTTGGTCAACTCACTTCACTCTCCTCATGGGGCGGAGAGTTTCTCCTAACATCTGACGTGAACTTCTGTGGTTTCATTTTATGCCCGTTGTCTCGTCATTCCAATACACATCACTGTACACTACCATGTTCCAGACCCTCAGCAACCTTGCCACAGGCATTGAGGAGCTCCTCAAAAACAACTCTTCTCCATACTGAGCAAACTTGGGTTTCTCAGCCTCTCCTTGCTGAACAAGTGCCCTAGTCATGGTGTCCCTCACACTTTTATTAACAGAGGAGAGCTGAAGAAGAGAGCTCTTGAGGGGGTAAAAGCTAGAGGGACTTTGCAAAAAAGACTAGGGTAGATGGAAGGAAGAAAGAGCCTTAGAGAGTAAGAAGTCATTCTGCTAGTATTGTCTCCCACCCTTGAAAGACGTGGAGGGATTATTTGTAAAGAGGGGCTGAGACAGTCAGCAATAGAAGCTTAATGTGCTGATTGCAGGTGACACAGTGAGGAACAGAAGATAATGCATCTGGGAAAGTACATATGACACTTACTGGCAGGCTGAAAGGAAAGGTGGAGAAAGCTACGGGCTGGGCATTATTGTCCTTCTGCTGGACTTTGAGCTGAGGCTGAGATGACACAATGACTTGGTCACAGTGATAACTGTAAGAACTGGTATAAATTTAATGAGGGTGTTTAAATACACAATAGTTCTTTGACCTGAGTTTTCTGTCCTTAGCTTTAGTCACAGGCTCAAGCTGCAGAAATCAATATATTTTCTCTTGTGTTGCTGAGTATTGAATGCCTGATTATATGCTACCCTTTCTCCAAATCTTGCAAGTTGGCACTTCATATCATTGACCTAAATTTAAAATGAGAGACTTAGAAGTAACTCCAGAGGTTGCCTCTCAACTCTTCCAGGGCTTTGACACATCTCTGTAATGACAGTGTTATGTTGAATTCAGTTTGTTTCTTCTTATCCTACTAAGGTTTTATTTTGGTTAGAGTGCTCTGCTCTGGAATAATTGGAAGTAAAATTAGTCAATAAGATGTTTAAATGCTATATTACTTTGATCTCTTTAACAGTATTTTGAGTTGTACTTACATTAAGAGAACCATTTTGGAAGAGCACGTTACTGCAGGGTCTGACTAATGTAAGGGTTACATATGTTGGGTTATGTGGTATGTTTGAATGTTTTGTGGCAGTTTGTGGTCCCTTGATATCCATAAAATCACTGCTTGTACTCGTGACAGGATTCCTAACATACATAAATAACCTGTGCTCCTTCTTTTTCACTTCCTGATGGGTAATGGGTATATTGCCTAAAACTCCAGATCCAGCAGAAGCAGCACACTGGAAAATATAATTCTTCCTAGTGATTTGGGTAATAAAAATGTCAATCAGGCTTAGGCAAGGATGCTAAAGCTTTTCTATAGAAGTCTGCGTCACAGGACAAATATGTGTGTGGGTTTTAACCCACACTGTTTCAAAGAGTTGCTTTGGCTGGATCAGAGAGAGAGTTTGAAGGGAAAATGTGTAAAAAAATTCTATAGATGCTCTGAACAGCAGAGTAAAGGTCCAGGCTTCAGCAACTATTTAGAAGATGAAGACCTTCAATAATTTCTTATAATGACTGGCTTAACATGTGGACAAATAGATGTCCTTTTGACATATATACATGCAAGTACAAAAATGTACTTCTGTTTCTGGTTTTCATCTATATAATCTATCTCACCAGCCCTTGTTCTCGTGGGGCACTTCAACTTACTAAATGTCTGCTAGAAATACAGTACAGCAGAGAGGAAGCAGTGTAGGACGTTCCTGGAGTATGTGGAAGATAACTGCCTGACATAGCTGGCGAATGAACCAACCAGAGAAGGTGCCCTGCTCGACCTGTTTGCGAACAGAGAGGGACTTGTAGGTGATGTAATGGCTGGAAACTGACTTGGTCATAGCAATGGCAATTCTTGGAGAAGTAAGCAGAGGGATCAGCAGAACTGTCACCCTGGACTTCTGAACGGCAGAGTTTGGCCTGTTTGGGAGACTGGTTGACAGAGTTCCTTAGGAAGCAGTCCCAAAGGGCAAGGGAGTCCAGGAAGGCTGGTCATTATTCAAGAAGGAAATATTAAAGGTACCTGGTTTTCTTTCTGCAATCTGTTTTTCCCCCTGCTGCTTAGCCTCCCACTTGGCTATTGTTTCTCCCTGAAGAAGCATGTTGGCTCTGCAAATTTACCTGCTCCCATGACTGTATGCATCATGATTATTGGTGTATCAGAATGGTCTTGTATTTTCTCTGCTTATGGATATAGTAGAGAAAGTTGCCCAAGGGTTAACCTGAAGAAAATAGTTCTCAAGATCTGACAGGAAACTTCATGACTTGCTGGAGGCCTAAATCTGTCTAAATTGCTCATCTGAAGCACTAACTGCAAAGATATGAAGAAACATACTGGGCTTTGAAAAAGGCTTTTGAACCCTTTATTTTATAGATAGTGTCTTTGAATTCAGTGGAGTTACCCCACTCCACCATGAAAAAGGAAGATGTGTGAATGCGACTGGTCAAATTTTTTTCTTTGGAGTAAGAGTTCTGCTTCTTCAGTATGTGGTTACATACTGTGCTGACTGTATAAAAATGTCAAGTGTTTTATTCCCTTTCTAAACTGGTACACTCCAGAATGATGATCAAAAGAATTGTTATCTTGATGGTCTCAGAATCCCTGTGCAAGCAGATCTTTGGGTATGGCCCCCTGCTGTTGTCACCCATCTTTACAAGGACAATAGCTAAGCTTATTGGTAGATGCTTTGCAATCTGCAGGCACTTGGCTACATATTCATGATTTCTCACTTAGGCAAAATGAGGATGTCTCAAAAGCTCTGCTGAAGTGAAATGGGAACAGGAAACCAAAACTGAGCCCATGTGCTCTGGTGTCATCTTTAATCTGTTTACATCTAATAGACCTGTTTCTACTGAAGCTGATGAAAAAATTGATTTGCTTAATGGAATATATTTGTCTTAATTATATACTTGTTTTAATTATGTGTTCTGAATCTATTATCACCTACTTCTCGAAATCCCCAAGTGGGTGAGATTTTGTTGTGCTGTTCACTGTAAAAGCAAATACATGAAAGCAAGATTGTACCCCGGGCTGCTCAGAATTTCAGCACTGTCATTTGACAAGTGGATAAGTTGAGGGGAGCAGGCACCCCCAAGTTCCCCTCTCCCTGCCCATTTTTCTCTTTTTCTTTTTTTTTTTTTCCTTTTTAAGATTTAAAGATTTAAAAATCTGGAGCAACTGTTAATTTTGGATCACATTTGGTGATTATTTTTTTAAAAATAGGAGTCTTTTGCAGTAGCATTGGATGAACTACAGTTTCATTGCTAAGGCAGAGCATAAAATATACTTCTAGCTTCTCATTGAGTCAATGAGTTTATACATTTAAAGAAAAAAATTCCATCACTTTCCATTTCTGTCTGTGTGTGAACATTTATATGAAACCTTTGTCTTTCCTACATTCTATCAATCATATTGATGTTGCCACCAGCTGGCCGAGGTCTAGTTTCCATTGCTGTTCTGGTAGGGGCCGTTCAAGAGCCGCTGTGCCCTGTACAGCGTGGACACAGCCCCTCAGGGGTGACTGTGCCGTGAGCAGCACGGTGTGGGCACGCGGCGTTTCCACACCAGCCCATGACCTCACGGGTGTGAAACTGCACACGGAAACCGCCAAATGGGTACCAGCTTCAGAATGTGCCTTCCTGTTTTTCTGCTGTTTTCTGACTCGAGCTTAGAGTGTAAACAGACCTTTGTTTTTGTTCCTTTTGCATAGCATGTCTCTGTGGCAGCTTTCTCCATTCAACCAGCAGCAGAGAAGTGAGACTTTAGAGCATCACTGTAAATATGGTAGTCTTCCATCCTTAAGACTTGTAGGTCAGACTCAAGCTCTTTGCTGAACAAAATTGACTGGTCTCAAGGAGTAGTTTTGCTTGAATTAAAGAATGTAGGTTTGTCTTTTTTTATTTCTAATTAATATTTAAAGCATATAATTTATTGTCCTGCTATGATACTGTAAAATGAATTTTAATTTTATTAACCTCTTAATTGTAATATCCAAGAAATAATGCAACAAACCTGAAAGTATCTTAAGAAACTTAACCAAACAAAAACCAACCCCGAAAACTTACAGTGTAAATTACATTTTTCAAGTAGTTAAAAGTAGAATCAGGCCAGGTCAGTGGGCTCATCAAACTTATGTTGGGTCATATACGAACTGCCCCGTTGGAACTATTTGTTAATAGAATATAAAGTATTTAAAATAATGCATGGTACATTCACTTACACTGTTTTTTACCATCTCTGGCTTTGTGTTCATTGGTTTTGGTGAACTTCAGTGTGAAAAAACCAAATTGGATGAATTTGTACTAAAATACTGAGTGCAAAATTGTAATTAAAAAATTCAGTTTAAAATCAACTTACATAACAATGTAGGGGATTTGCCATCAGTTGAAATCTTGACATCCACACTGG
The DNA here is from genome assembly GCA_013397795.1 of Orthonyx spaldingii. Classification (NCBI taxonomy): domain Eukaryota; kingdom Metazoa; phylum Chordata; class Aves; order Passeriformes; family Orthonychidae; genus Orthonyx; species Orthonyx spaldingii. The sequence continues at coordinate 484,625 of VZTJ01004489.1, forward strand.
ATAGCTTGCTGAAAAATAAGCTTGGCTTTGGAGTCACCGGACTCTCCAGCATAAATTTCTTAGTTTATGCCAGACCTCAGCCTAAATGGTCATAGATTTCTTTGTTTCTGTTTCTTGTGTAACTGCCATTGACTTTCAGGCATGGAAAATAGGAGATTGTATATATTCAGGAGTCATATGTATAAACTTGCTGCCAAATAATTGAGTAAAATTAGGGGCAATCAAGTTTGCTAAGGGAAGCATTCAGTGCCTGGTAAATGAGAGAATCCACAAAGGATGAATTATATCCATTCAAAACCATTATGAACTAGTTCTTAAAACTGAAATGATCGTTGTTTTACATACAATATTCAATCCCTGTTCTAGAGGCAGGCTGATGAAGGGTTTCCCTACACGACTAGTCTGTGTTTGATGTTACTTTACAGCCACTGGTCTCTGTTATCAACATGAACTGAAAGGGGAGGGCTATTTCTGTTCCACACACCAGATCTGGAGTGGATAGAGACCTCCCTGAATTTCTTAGCTGTTATTTGTGTAATGTTCACATCCTTTTACTGCACACAATTTGAATGACTCACCAGCAGGACTTTGGAGCCAGCTTGGGCCAACCAGTAGTCATGGCAGGTTGTTCTGTGTAGAAAAGTACAAGTGTGAAACGAAATTCAAACCTTGCAAGTGAGATCCACCAGTATTGATGATATGGAAGCAAGGGAAAATGTGAATGGCCAGGATTCCATTTCTCCAGACCAAAACCTCATACTTTGGTTATGTTTCCCTCCTGCCCCTCAAGCAATCCCTTGTTTTCAGTTTAAAGGAATGATTTTTAGACACATTGAAGACCTTCAGGGGTTCACTGGGTTACCAAGAACAGCCACCAGGTCCCTGCCATCAGCTTTCCAAGCAAGGAAAATAGAAAGTAGTATTACCTTAAGAAATAAAAAATTAAATCCAGATAAATTTTCTTCTTCTCAGGCTGGAATGAATTCAGATATCCTGTGGCAGGCAGAAGATGTGAATGTGTGGAGCATGTTAAAATTTTCTTGTTTGAATAGTATACATGGCTTAAACTGACAAAAGATCATAGCTTGCTGAATGAAGAGGGACTAGGAAATGTTAACTGCTAAAATGTCTCCAGGCACAAGTGGAGACTATTTTATTTGTCATTTACAAAAGCTTAGTGTGGGAGACTGGAGGTAATCCAGGTACTCAGGAACAGCAAAGGCCCATCCTTGATGCAAAGGTTTTTCTTGCAATGCTCTTAGTCCAAGGTCTAGAAGTGTTAGGGATGCACAAAGAAAGGAATTTGAGCTTTGGAAAACCAATTTGCTTTTGACACCCCTCGCTCTTAGGAACAGCTAAGCTGTTAACTGAACAACTTCTTCCCCTTCCAAACTTGGTTTAGTCAAACACATGGCATGGAAAAACTTCAGCCTTGTTAGTCTTGCAAAATAAGAAATTTGTTTTCAATTCATTATAAAAAGAAGTCTGGATATAATTAAAGGTAGAACTATGTTCTCCACTGCCACGAATATCTTTTCTGATCTTCCAATCTAAGTAAAACTAGAAAGAGGAAGAAAATCAAAGAACAAAAACTTTGTGGTTTGCCATCCCAGTTTCCTGCTTTTGGTTACTGATTGACTGGATAGAGGTATATTTAAGTATGTTTATAGACAAAAATATATTTATATATATATATATATATACACTTTGATTAACAATTTGGGACCACGGGCTCATAGAAGCAATCATCTTTTAAGTCCAACTTTTTTTTCCCCAAAACAATTTGAAAATTCTAGATTTATACTTTACAATCTGTGTCATGTATTCTGAGAGTCATATTCAAGTTCCTTGATTTATTTTTTTAAAATCATGAAATGCTGAGCTCCATGAGTCCCTAACCTCAGGTTGGATACCCAGCACAGTACTAATGACTGTAAAGGCTGTTTCTTTGGACAACTTCTAGATTAAAAAAAAAGTGGAGACTTTGTGACAGATCCCTGAATTTGTTTTGTGATATTCATGCAATATAATGTTGTTTGTTTATTAGGGGTTTTTTTTGCTGCTGTACAAGTTTTAGCCGGATGCATCAGTAAACAGCAACTGAGATGTCAAAACTGATTGGATGGATTTCTCTTCCCCAAGCAGCCCATATTGCATATGCAAAGTCCTGAAAAGTGTAAAGATTCTACTGTTAAGAGATTTAATTGCACACAGTTCTAGTTGAGCATTAAGTTTTATTGTAAATGGCTCTCTCCGAAATGAAAAAAAAATCTATTTCATAATCTCTGCTGTTTCAGGTTTTGTCATACTGCTTCCTTTGTTTGTATATATAACCTTTGTCAAATTTCTAGAAAGTTGAAAAAGTGTGTCCAGGAAACACTGAAGAAAACTTTGTAGCAACTGTAACTTTTAATAAGCATAAACAACAGCAAATTTAAATATTCCTCACTGTTAAGTGGTCATTCTTATATCTGGTTTGTGGAGGTATATTATAAAGATGGATTGACTGTCATTTGGGACCCCTTCCCCTTATTTTGGAGCAACTAATAGGACAAGAAAAGACATTATAGCTAAAGACCCTGGGTACAAGGGTACAAGAGAAGATACTGAGCTGATGCCTTCAGGGAGTACAAGGTTTCTGTTGCAGTCTCTGCTGTAATTGATGACAGTTAAGAAATGCCATGTGTTAATGTCGGAATCCGTGTTTACGTTGGTGTCTACATTTCCCCCTCCTCTTTACCCTAGATCTAAATATTTTAGACATCCGTAAGGTCTGTGCTTATATTTTGCTAATTATAGTATGGTCCATGAAACTGAGAAAAGGTCTTGCTTCAATTACAGATCCTGGGGAAAGGGGCAATTTGATCTCATGGAGCAGAGGGTAGAATGTTGGTGACCCCTTGGGCAGAAACTCATGTGTTGGTGGAAGACAGTCCTGGCTGCCAATGTTTGTACTGGGAAACGCTGCTGCTTTTTGTTTTATCAGCTAGTTTTCTGACTTCCCTGCTTATTGAGATGTTTTCCTGAAAGCTACTGCATTCAAGTGGAATAAGTTACAAGAATATTTGTAAAGATTCCCTCTGAGCCATCACTGAGTGTGGGCAGTAACAGCTATTTCTACTAATATGGGGGAGTTTCCCCAAAGCAGCTATTCATACTTTACAGAAATGTTTTTGCAAAGTCCTGCACAGTCCCTTTTTTTTTCTATTGCAGTAAAAGTTTGTGGTTTAAGCCTCTTAGAGGATGCATATATATAACAAGACTGAAGTTCCCCTCATGTGAATGCTGTTAGTGACCAGACAGGTAGTTCGTATTTTTATTGTAAGGTCGAAGAAATACAAAGAGGTGCTATTTGGCAAAGGTGCTAGTTAAGAAAGGGATTTATAAAGTCTTATGTAATCCATTCAGAAGCAGTGTTTCCTTAGCTGTCTTCTCTAGATCTTGGAGGAACTTTGTTTAAAACCTGATGAAGCCTCATGCTACATAAATATGACTGCTTAAGTTATTCATGGGCTGTTGAACCCAGGTACTATTCTATTTCACTAGGCAGTCTGGAACACATCCCCCATCCCCTTTTGTTCTAAATTAGTCCAACTAAGTTTTATCTCTAACAGATCAAAAATAATGCTTAGGAGTAAAATTTAGAAGATTGTTGTCTCATGGAATGACTCCTCAACAGAAAAAAACCCCAATACTAAACCTGGTTCTCCTAACACTTTTTACCAATGGATGTCCCTTTGATTTCGGCAAATGTGATCTTTATTTTTCTTTATGATGTAGCGTAAGCAGATTGCCTTGTAGATGGAAGAAGTCTATTCTGATAGTAAATGCAAAGTCAAAAAGGCTCATTTGGGCACACTGTGTCCCAGAAATGTAACTGCAAAACCAAGATAGTGTGAATCTGAGTTCTAGTTGCAACTGTGATAGTGATCATCTCTGATTTTGGGTGATAAATTTCAACTCTTACCCCTTTCCTGTCTTCTAACTGGCTTGTATACATCAGCCTTGTTCCTAAGGTTAACCCAAATGTACCTAAGGAATGAAACAATTTTAAGCAAAATTTGCAAACTACATGAAAAAGCACTAAATTGCTTTTAATCTATCTGGCCTTCCTTTGCTTAATGTTTTCTTCCTGTCTTCTCCTACCCCCTCTCACTTTTTCCACTAAGTGTATCAGCAAAAGAAGTGTAAAGCTGAGATGAAGCCTGGAGATTGCCCCTTGCATTGCTACGATTTTCCTCCGAAGGAGGAGAGTTGTCTTGACATTTCTACAGTTAATCTTCTGGGTATATATATCTGTCTGTCCTCTGAATTTAATATTGAGAGAACTGAGAAAGAGTTCAAAAAAATCAGGAGCAGGATCACTGGCTCTGTTATGACCGGCAATAATAATCTGAACCAAAAAGCATCAAATTCTTTTGCTTTACACCCTTGACCTCACCTAGGCTTTCTTCTATGGTCTCTACCTGGTTGCCTTGAATCTTGCCTCCTTTCTGGAGATGAATGGCTTGGCTAGCACCACCAGATCCTACTGTAACTCTGGATTGTCTGAGCAACTTGGTTGTGGAAACATCAGACTGAGAAACTAAAGGATCAGCCAGTGGGGAATTGTGTCACGGTTTGGAGGGGACTTGTCTGTACTCTGCTCTCTGTGTATATCTAAGAAATAGGACTGCCTGAGATTTGACTGTAGAGCTGCTGACAAGGGCCTGCTGGTTAAAAATGTCATTTTCACAATATCTTCTCAGAAATATTCCTTTTTCAGTTCTGTGAATATATGTACAGCATATTTATCCTAGGATGAATGTTACTGTGTTTTGAAATCATTATTGCAATCAACTTATTTTGCTAAAAATGGCTTTTTCTGAGGTTCCTACTCCTGTGAAAAATTAACTTTTTACGGTGGCCTAATTGGCCTCCTGTCACACTAGATTTTACTCTAGGACTGCTAATTTGGCATTTGGAGGTTCATTTGGATTGCCACATGTAAAAATGAGTGACAAATGAGGCCTTTGAGTCTATTCCAATTTTATTTTTTATGTAAGTGCCTCAAAAGTCTATAGCAGCCGACTCCCTTCTCAGGTTTTCTACTCAACAAAATATTTCTAACATTATATGTACCCACTTATCAGCTGTATGTTGTGAAATCAGACACAGATTAACTGGTTTTGCTAGGTAAATAATTGCTATATCAGAATCTTAACTGTAAGGATTTTTTGGTGATAAAAAAAGTTAAAACATATAGATTTTTGTTTAAAATGCCTCACGAGAGGTCTTGGCAGCTTCTGTCAGTCTCTCGTAGCAACAGCAATGAGAGAGAGCGTTTGGCTCTAGCAACAATGTGTTCTCATTACATAGGACAGGGATATAGAGTGAAGAGACAAAACACTCTGTACTAATTTTAGGTTCCACTTGAATCTGTGACATGTATTTAAACTTGTCTTCACAGCACCCTCATTTGGGTCGAATCTCTTTAACAACATGATTTGAACGGATCCCCAGTGAACAGCATAACTTCTTCGTGCTGCTTAGCTTCCTGTTTGCTAGTGGAAGGCTTCTACATTTATTTTGGTACTTTCCTCTTGCACGCTTTTTGCATCAGTATTCGACAGAGCAGAGTTTCATCTGAAACCTGTGTGTGAGAAGCCACGTACTCAAGCTGCCAGAGTTGAGATGACATTTCAGCTGAACTTCTCTTTAGTGTTTCAATCCTGTGTGTTTAAAAAAAAAGGCAGTAGGAATCCATAAGAATTACCTTCTTAAAATGCTATGGATTTATATTTGTAATTTGATTTTATCCTTCTTTATCATCTTACGTCACTTCTAGACAATCCATACACAGTCAGTGAAGTTATTCTAACTCTGTAGCATATTTTGTGTTAGTAATGGGTGGAAGTCCTGGGACACCCTACCCAAAACTGATCTGGCACCCATGTGTTGCTTTAACAGCTCAAAAGCAACTTGAAGTCGACTGATTTTGCTGGCTGGGGATTCCCCAGGCACAGGGAAATCTGCAGCTGGTGCTCTCTTGCTCTGTGTAGCTGGCTTTTTGCATGAGCACGGTGCTGCAGCTGCTCACAGGGCGCCTGTCGGGACCAGCCCCCAGGCGTGAACACCAGGACAGCTCTGTGGCTGCTCTGACACTTACTCAGGAGTTGTGCTTTTTGGAGTCTGCTTGAATCCTAAATGTACTGGAAATCCTGCTTTAAAAATCAGGAAAGGGGAAGAAACCCCACCCTCCCACAAATTTTTGACTGCAGTAATCCACAGGTGGTTTGGATTACTTGAGTATAATCTGAACTGTTTGAGTTAAAGAAGAAATATCTGCCTCTCATGCTCTACTGCATAAGCCCAACATAAAAGCTTAGGACTTAGGATGTTAGGAACATAAATCCTACCGGATTTTAGTGGAATTTAGGGTATTATTTGGTCTCTCTTGAAAAATTAATTCTAAATCTGTGCAGGATTACAGGAAACTCCCACTGTGAATAAAACTTTTTCCCAATAATGCACACCTTTTCCTGAAGCTTCTAGCCACTGTTACAGTGTTCAAAATATCACTTCATGCCTGAGGAGTCTGGCAGAAATCTTTTAAAGTTCCCCTCAGTACAGTAGGCTGCAGACTGGTCTAATTTACAGCAGCAATTTCTATTGCCCCATGAAACTTCGAATTTTCCTTTCATTTAAGTTAATAGAATTTATATAACTATATTAAGAGTTGCTTGAGGCAAAGAATGTATTAGATAAAGGCTACAACAGTGGGTTTTCCTCTTTAAAAAAAAAGTGAATTAGGTGGTTTCTGGTGTTTTAATTGACATTCTGTAAAATGTATGTTTTTCTTAAAAAGTGACCATCCCCCCTGTTTGTGAGAGCCTTTCAGGCTTTAAAAATCCTAGGAGTTACAATAGCCATCTTAAGCAATTTTGCCAATATTTCTTCATCCTAAGGCTCTGTTACCCCACTCAACCTGACTGTTCTGCCCTACAGAGTCTGTCTTTGGGCCTCTGCAGCTGCATATGGTCTGTCCTATCTTTTGCTTTCAAGATAGGGCTGTTCACAGGTAGCATTAAGTATTGTAAAAAGTAGTTGCCAGGCATCCTCAGGGGCAGAAGAGTTCTGTTTGAGACAGTATTTCAGTTTTATGTTGCTATTAGCTGTCAGCTATCAGCTTGCAGCATTTCTCTCCTAGCTGAGCTAGCTGCATTCCCATCTCCCAGAGGAGGAATCTCCTGGTGCTGTTTGGCTTCCAAGTTATTTATACTGAAACATCCTTGTAGGAATGGAAAGAAGCAAAGGTCATGTTAACAGCCCCATGTTAAAGGTCAGCAATACCATGGTAACAGTGGAAATCCATCCAGCTGCCTGCAGAAAAGTTGAACCCCTTACGAAGGGGAAACAACCCAAATAAACAGGGAGATAGATAAAAAGTAATATCTTAGCTCTGAGCCACGTGTCAAGTGGAAACGTAACATTTGTGAGCTCGTTGGGTATTTCCTATGCCTAACTTTGAACTGCTTTGCTCAAAATAAAAGCCGTAGCAAATATTTCGAGAAATAAGCGCCTTGTAAATGTTCTGCCTCTCAACCTGAGGCTTTCTTTTTACTGCAAGCGTGTAATGCAGCCAAGTGTTGTTTAGTATCCTTCCTGTGCCTTAAAGTGTGACTTTTATGGGTGACGTTATGTTTATGGGTCTTTGTTCATCCTCGGCCTCATGTACCCTACTGCTGCTTCCTCTGAGGCTTTGCCGCCACACCGCAGGGTGTTAATTTCCTGTTTTGAGTCTGCCACAGACAAATTCAGAGCCTCGATTAAAACACAACACACAGATACATGCTGCTGACAAAGGCACTAATAAAACTCTAAAGTTTAAAGGTGGCCCTGGTGTTTCCTCACTGAGCAGCATGGGGACCTTTCACCTCTTGGAGACATGCTGTTTGCAACGGTTTCTTTTCTTTTTAATTAGGGCTCGCCTGAATGACTCTTAGCAAACTGCTCTAGCATTTGGTGTGTTTGGTTTATGGATCTATTGACTATAAAACATGCACAGTTTACTTGAGCTTTTCTTTAAAAAAAACTCCAAACCTTAACAAACCCCAAACAAGACTTATGAAACTTACAGGAACTGTGAAGAGAAAAAAAAGAAAAAATCTTAAACAGAAAGTGTGTTGATTAGGGTGATGGGTCTGGTATGTAGGTCCCTGCAAGACACATGCATGGGCATCTGTGTTTCCTGACCTCTTATCTTAGCCACTGAGCAGAAGGGGAGGGGAAAAAAAAGCGAGCTTTCTTGCTTTAGTGAAAATCCTACTTTTTGCACTCACATTCAGCAGTGGAAGACTTACAAATGTCAGCACTTAGGCATGAATTTCTACAGGGTTTTACCTCATTTGTTTAGCAGTGTTTAGGCACACTTATTTTAGTCTGTCCTGTAGAATCACAGATCTAACAAGAAAAGAACTTTTCCTATTACCCAGTACATGGGGTTTTTTTCTGCTCTTTAGTGTCATGTTTTGTTCCTAGCACCACTATAAAAGCCCTTTCCCCCTAAATAAATTCTGCACACATGTTTACAAGAGTGCATTTTAAACTTGGATTTGTTCTAATGCAGGCCTTGCTATTTTCCTACAGTGTAGGGACCATTTTTTTTCCTGTTTCCAGTAAAATACTACTTCTGTATCCTAATTAATTTTAACCTTTACAAGTATATTTGGAAGCTGAAGTTTCTTACCTAGTCATTCTGATGTATGACTGCTAGTTTGCATGTCTGCTACAGCTACTCAGAAAGCCAAATACCTCATTAGAGTTCCCTCATAATCAAGAGGGAAATTCTAGAGCTTCTCTAGCAGTCCTAGAGATCTCTCTTGCAATATACCTGAAATTTAACTAAACTTAGGCTAATTGTACTTGAAGAACAAATTTTGTAGCCTGATTTCTTGCAGATATGGCTATGCCCCTCTCCCTCATATTAAAGGAAATACCAGCTCTTCACAGGCTTCAGACAGAAGTGGCATTTAAAGTCTTGTAGCATCTGCCTCTGACCACCCCTCACTGGCTATCTTTAAGACTGCCATGTCTTCTTTCCTCCTTGTCCTCCACTGTACTGTGTTTAAGCTTACCTGAATGGCTTATCACCTCTCCTGTTTACTCCACTTCAGTGGTGCCCTGTGCTCACACACAACTTTTTTTCCCTCAAAATGAAGTCCCAGTGTGGCTGCAAGGATAACTTCAGGCCTGTTGCATGGAGAGGGCACCTGGAGGGGTAAGTCTCACACATATTGAAGATGCTGTGTGTCACCTCGTGCACTTTTTGCTGGTATTGGATGGTTAGCTTCAAACCACAGTTTTCCTCTGCTTTTCTGCTGCAGTATTTCCTACAGCTCAAGTTCATAGCCTTTTGCTGTGGCTATGGGTTCCTGGACCCTTTGTGTGCGCTGTGTTGTAGTAGAAGGAAGAAACTGCAACTGGAACTTGACTACTCCATATGATCTGCCCAGTGAGGCCATGGTACTTAGCTGGGGAAGCAGGAAAGGTGGTCTGGGTCACACTCTCAGTGACTCAGTAAGTGACACTGCATGCCTCTAAAGATACCTTGCCAGGTCCTGTGGGGAAAGGCCAAACAAATATTTTTTTGTTTTAAAGTAGTGCCCTGGACCAAGTAAACTACTGCAGGATTTTGTGTGGATCTGACTCAATCTTATCTAATCTATTTGAGCTGCTTTATTTCATCTTCTCCTTCCTTTACTTTTCTGTCAGCTGTGGTTTGTCCCCAAGATTTTATCTTCATCTTTGTCCAGTTTGCTTTTCTCTTTTATGGCTGTTTCCACATGTCTCCACATAGCTTATGCTATACCATCTAAATCTTCACCAAGGAGGTAGAAAAAACCCAAACCAAAATGTTACTAAGAGCTGTTGTGATGTGTGTTGTTTCTGCAAACTGTTGTCCTAGACTGCCTTTCTGTCTTGCCTATTTAGATGTCAGTGTGAGCAATCCATGGATAGGAAACAACTCTTGCAAAAGTTGAGTATGTCAGATTTCCTCAGGATAGGTCGATTTTTTGGGCAACAAATGTGATTATTAATTCCATGTAAGGAACCGGTATATTTCTTAATACAGACTATGTTATGTATGTTCAACAAAAAAATGGAGCTAAAAACACACTACTTCTTATAGGGCTTCAGGCTTCATTGTTGAAACAAGCTCTAAAATTCAAATTCCAACTAAAAAATTTTATCATACAAGTAAACCTAAAGCTTTGCTCGTGTGCAGACAGACTTTTTGTGCTACTAAACCTTTATAAAAAAACTCAAAACACTGCAAAAGATGGAATAATCAGATATGTAGGCATTCCCTTTGTACTGACAGTATATCTAAGATGAAACGGGATGTGATGACTCTGCTCCTGAGCTGTAACTGGAAAGGGTAGGGAATGAAAAGCTACTAAGCTAAGTTAGGGCATTCATAAGGCATTCTTAACTCTCCCTGAGGTAGAGTTCAGTGCATTTAAAAATCTCATATCTTTAAAGAAGTCCGTTTCTGCTTTCAGAATGTGTCATTGTTACTTGCTATGGCTGAGTTGACCTAAGGATTGGTAGGAGAATTAAGCTATAAGTCTTCTGAGGCAGCAATTCTTTGTTTGACTCTGCACTATATAAACATCAATATGGGTGGCAGCCCATAAATGAGATGTAGGCATGCTGCTATGATATGTATAAGTGTTAGATGAATGTTCTGCATTGTTCAGTCTTTTTCTATTCTGAAATGGTACATTCTTCATTGGTCATGCCTTAAAGGTTTCATCTATGGGGAATTGTACTTCATAGTGATAAGCCTTTATATTTTTTTTGTTTTTTAAAGCTGGATGTTAACAGTGTGATAGCAGCCATTATATAGCTGGGATGAGCTGTGCAAGAATGAGAAATGTGATTCATGTTTTAAATGAGTTAAATGTGATGCTTTCCATATGCAGGCTATATATCCCTCTCTCTGAGTAAGACACAGATCTCATGCAAGTCATGGGTTCTATGTTTTTTGCAAAACATCTGTGAGTTCTGACCTTTCCAGGCTTGTGTGCATATGAGCGAGAGCACTGGTGTGCTCACAGACTGTGGAACAAACTTCACAGAGAATAACAGAGTAAATCTTGGAATGCATGAGAAAAGCTAATGGAGCTGGAGGCCAGTAGCAACACTGGGTGACACAAAAGGCCAGACCAATTTCCCAAGGCATTGAGTTGTTTTAGCTAGTCGAACTGCAATGGAGGAGTTGTCAGGGTTTCTCGATTTTCTGAGTTATGCAGCTGCTGTTCCTAAAGTTATTCAAGTGTGAGAATGATATGAAAGCAAAGCACTGGGGCTGTTCCAAATATTTTATGTTAAAGTCATACCTAGCACAAGCCATGTCTGCAGTGCATGCACTATTGTCTAATCCATGAAACAGACCTGTGAGTGCTGGCTGTCACTGTGAGGGACACAGAATGAAGCAGCATCATTCAAATCCTTCAGTTTTACTTTGAACAGTGGGACATTAACAAATTCCATAAGTGTCAAAGGTGTTTATCTGGTCTGACCCCATTTTAACTTGGACTGTTGCCATGCTTGTCTCCTGGCTACTCAGGGCTGCACTTTTCCTCTTGTCCAAGTGTGCACATTCTTTCTCTTTAATGCCTTCTCTTTATTACTAGTTTTTCTTTGTTAAAACTCTCTCAAACTTTGTTCACTTCTGTTTCTGCTCTCCCTTCACTTCTTTGTAACCAAGTCCAACCACCTCTTTTACAGCCAGCCTTCATGCTTCTATTTGTAGTGCTTGTTCCTGTATCTGGTGGTCATGATTGCCTACTAAATTATTTCCTGATATTGTCCTCTCCCCTCCTCCATCCCCCT